>ONZH01031324.1:0-138505 GCA_900303285.1 Rhinella marina
TTTGATGAACAGTACACAGAAGCCAACGGGGAGGCAAAAAGTTCTCAAAAAACATTTTAGCTTAGATCAGTGGTGGTCTTCTCAAAGAGGTGGACTTTTGGAGAGGTCAGGAGTCCAGAACTAAGGTTTGAGCCTAACCCTTCTGAGTCCTGGGCAGAAGACCTCCTGAGATACAGACAGATCTTACAGCTGCACACAGAAACCCACCAGATCCACCTTAAGATGTTCTACAGAAATTTCTACTCATGGGTAGAGCCTCTTCAGAGGTCAAAGGAAGGGTCTTTCAGGGCGTGGAAAAAAAAAAACCCCTGAATCTTAAAGTAGGTTACAGGTTTATATGAGATACAAGTCTCCAGTGTCACCAACCTGTGGATTTTATGCTGAAGGCGTTTAATGGGCAGTCAGTAATTAAAGGAACGGACGCATCATTGCATCCACTGATGACGGATGGTTAATGCCCTTCACCAGCATGGGAACCAAACACAGACCACAGCTGAATCCCTCAGGCTCCTAGTCGAGATAAAAACCCTACATATTTACACTCGGCTATGACCAAAGTGGGTCTAAAGCAGCCAATGATGTTGCCGACTATAGGTTGTCCATGGCCAACATAGAAAGACGTCAATCAAGCCAAGTCTAGCTTCAACATTTACTCCTGGTACACACAGCCACATAAAAAAGTTTGCCATTCGTTACAGAATTAGGTCTGTAAAAACAGGGGCCGTGAGTCGGAGTTGGTATAAAATGGACCGACTCAGATTCCAAAAAATATATAATAAATTGGTACATTTAGTTCAATGCAGTATGTTATGAATATATTTTCATAAGAATTTGGGAAAATGATGAAATGTCCCTATAATGTTCTGTTCTATTCCTGATCTAAGCTTTTAGTTGAGATGAATGTGTACTGCCCTTTATGTAGATGCTCAGAAGTGAAGCTCCTCTGCTACAGATCAGAGGGAAAAGGCACTGGGAAGGAATGGCTGCACTCATCTCAGATCTGCTGGAGAAAACAGGATTAAAGGGGTTTTCTCACTAGTTACAAAGATTAGCTTTCATCATAAAGGGACAGTTAAAAGAAGACATTTTCTAACTACATTGGTCAGTAGATTTTACTTTAGTCATCAACTGTAGACAGTTCAGCAGGTCTCTCGCCATACATGGGTTTCTATGGTAACCTGCAGACCAGAATGACTGTTATCTGATTGGCTGAGAGCAGTGAAGAGATGATGGGACTGAGCTCTGAGTGATTATCTGCAGTAAGCAAAAGCATGGCTTTACCTGTAATTGTGTTAGAGATCACAATCTCCTGCTCTGTCAGAGGAAGTTAACATATGCAAATAACTGCTGGCGACACTCCCACAGCCTGAGGAGACAGAGTGAGTGCAAACTGCCTGTCAGTCAGTGAATCAATGTGCTGAGAAAACCCCTTTAAGGCAAGTACTTCTTAGTATATCTAAACTGTCAATAAACTGTGCATAAACCACTTGTCCAGTGCATGTTCTCTCTGCTTCTCGGCCTTTTGGCTAAGATCAAGTGTAGTATCTGTTCTTATCAGTTCTGGCAGTAGGTCTGGCTGTCAGACTGTAGGATGGAGAGGCCGAGAGCTCCTTGGTGGATGTTTCGGGCCCCGGCTATGAGACCACGATGCTTAATTGAAAGCCCGGTGAGAAGTGCCCCAGGAGTGTGACCTGGGTGCCTGATGGGGTGGGATCCCACTGAGTTCACGGCACATTTACAACTTCATTCATTCTTTGAAACACACTCTCTTTGCCCGGTTCGGCTTGCCTGGAGAACAAAAGGGAATTTTTATTCCGCAATGACCGGGCCTTAACTCATTTATTTTTTTATGTCACGTTGTCACTTTCACGGTCCAAGGATTTTGAGGGTTACGGCCCCTAACGGGTACCCCCTTGAGGTAGGGTGTGTGTGGCATTAGGTCCGCACTCTCCTGCAAACCCCATGGTCTCCCCTTCCGGGGGGGACAGAATTGTTGAGCTCCGTCCGATTTGGGAAAAGCAGCACAGCGGGGCGTACCTTGGCTTGGCTGAGGGTTGTCCATACACCCGGCTTCGGCTGGGGTCACCATTTTGTCCGATTTGCAGGTGCCTTCCCGGAGATGAGGAAGTTCTGGGGGCCCTTCTTCTTGAGAGGCCTGCAATGACCGTAACTGGGCAGTTTTGTGTGGTCAGCTGCACGTTTTGTTGCATCGGTTTTAGTAAAGCACGCTCCTCGCTTAAAAAAAAAAAAAGCATGTTCTCTCTGCTTTATGAGTTTGCTTTTCCTCTGATGTACACCTCGTTATGTATGAAAACTGTCTAGGTAGAAGTATTCTTGTTGCCCATAGAAACAATCAGAGCTCCCTTCATTTCATGTAGTGCTCAGGCGAAACGAAAGGAGCTCTGAGGTTGCTACACAAAGAAGTCTTAGACCTAGAAGTTTTCATACATCAGGCCCTTAGTGAACTGTACCCAGAGAAGCCTGATACTGAAAGTTCAGAGTAAAGACATCTAGTAAAACATATATTATAAACTTTTTTTTCGTCATGAACAATCTGTACTATTGATTTATGCAAAGTGTGTTTAAAGTTGTCACTTAAACATGCTCCATGTATGAGGGAGTCGGAGTTAGGGGAAATTGAGGAGTTGGAGTCGGGGATTTGGCTTACCGACTCCACAGCCCTGCTGTGAAACTACAAGGAGGACAAGGCCCGACGATCCCCTCCAGGACTCGCATTCCTGTGGTTCAGACAATTTCATTACAAGCGAGAACCCATACATAAACAGGCCTCTGGTCAAGCGCGGTGGAGTCTGGTCTATACAGCTGGAGCGGCGTGCCCTAAAAATAAACCAACGGGCATAAAACAGGAACAAATTGACTACAGATGGGCTGTGTAGATTGTTCTGCTTAACAAAAACCTTAAAACAAATACAGCGCAGATGTAGACCTCACCGAAACCTCAGAGAGACGTCCAGAATATCTGTGGGACACAGCCTGATACCATCATCCAACATGGCCGAGGGTAGACACCCTGGTCACCAAAACAAAACGAGGTGGAAGTGAACAACCCCTTTGAGAGAACTTTATACTCTAGCAGGCCACTCCCCGAACCCTCAGGGTCTTCGAGTGCAGAGGTCTCATAGGAGGGTGAATCGGAGTTTGGTTTGTTCCATCATTTATCATACGTTGACACCCTCACAGTGAATCCCGACGCCCTTTTGTATATTAAGGATTAATTCCTTGTATAATACTAATGCAAAAGCTGATCGCGGCAGGAAATTCCACTCTGCGACTTGCGGAGGTCGTGTTAGTATTACTTCCTTCCCGTATTTTAACTAAAGGACATTAAGGAGAACATTTTTCGAAGGAATTGGCCTCGAGTCAAAACCGGTCTCAAGTAGAGACCATAAAAAAGGACGTGAAATAGACTCCTTTATAGACAACTCTTTATAGTCAGGGGGTCTAGATGATATGGAGACTTTTCTGGTGGACCCGCCACCAATTTAAAAGAGAAGTTCACTTCTATTAACGCAACTTCCCTCAAAAGTGATACGCGAGATAATACTATAGAGTAAAAGATGCGCCAAGCTGGATCGCACAAACTTGCCATTTATGGAGTTACAACGGGGCGACCACCTCTCCTGGCTGGAAGCCAATGGTCAACGATAGGGGTCTTAAATGAATTTTAAATAAATACATTTTTATTCCATGTCCTGCTAGAAATGTACATGATGTAATATGTAGTGAAAGTCATTTTCTTACCAGTGTCTGTATTTGTGAGTTATATCTCCCTGATGTTTCTCATCTGTGACCAGCAATCAGACTCACCAACTCACACAGCACCTTATGTGTGGACAGGAAGTCTAATTCTCTATGCATTCCTATGGGAGCCTCACTTTCAGTCTCATAGGAATGAATAGAGAAGTGACTGGCTTCCTGTCCTGGGTCAGTTGGAGGTCAGGGAGTTGGTCACATGACACAGCTACAATAAGAAGAGAGGGGATAACTCACAGATACAGTCTCTGATAAGAAGATTACATTCACTACAGATTATATCATGCGCCTTTCTAACAGGTCAGAGAATAAAAATTTTTTGCGGCAGTTCTATTTTAAGTTTCCAAAATTTGGGGACCTCTTAAACTAAAGACCTAGAAGGCAGATTCCTATAGGCCCAACGTCTTTGGTGCTGTGTTGACTGCTCCCCCATGATCCATCCCTTTGGAGACTACCAACACTCTTAGGACAAGCCCTACCAGTCACCATGGATTCTACAAGGAGGTCAATGAATACATTTTAGGTCAGGACATCATTGAAATCTCCGAATACCATACTGCTCTGCAAGAAAACCGAGGCTGCATTGACGTTCAGGAACCAAAGTCTTAGCAGAAGGCAGCTGGACGAACATCTGGATCACGAACGTGAACTTAAAGGGACTTTGGCATACAAAAGTATTAAAAAATATCCAAAAATGAGGCGCGACAGCCAATGCATCAAGAAGAGACAGGCTTATTCGGCTACGAGGGCCGTGAGCGGCAGCCAGACAGGTATTACACATTGTGACGAAGGCCACGTCCCTTTGTTTCCATGGACTGAAAAATAACAAAAAACCTTCTAAAGCCAAAGCAGACAAGTAATAGATCAAAAAGTTGAAACATTCCAGCACCTCGGAGGAATGTTATCGCTTAGTGGACGCCAGGACTTCAAAAGACTTTGTGAAAGCCAATGTTTAGAGAGCTGCTTTGAGTCTCTACGAGCGGCTTATAGGAGAAGTGTCAAGCAATTTGGTCACGTTTGGTTTTCATTATGCACACGCTGGTATTTCGAAGTCGCCCCTATACCTATTCACGGCAAATGTGTTCATGTGCTGAACATGAGAAGTCTCGGTTCTTACCTTGCCATCCTACACATAGAAGCAATGAAGTCACCAATAAGTGGCCAACAAAACCAAAGATAGACCTGGCCTGGGAGTACCCATAGGAACACAGTATGTGCTAAGAGAGTACCCAATACTAATAATGTCCAAAAATACAACTAGAAGTCGTCACCCATTTGCAAGGCATCCAACAGACACAGCACATCTGCACAACGAGAGCGCTCTGGTCTTCACGTAAGCTTCTTTCTTGGCACAACATGGGGATGAGACACAAGGACATAAGCAGGAATTACTGAGACTAAGTACCAAAAGTCAGTCTTGAGGTGGCCTTAAAGAGGATTAGGGTCATGCTTCTGGATTAGATAACATGGTGTCCCAGAAGATGGAGTGGGTGTGTGCTACCTGGCAAATCTTGGCACAGACACTCCTATGTATAATAATATACCGCTAACTACTGTAATACTGCTCCTATGTACAAGAATATACTACTATAATACTGCTCCTATGTACAATAATATACCGTAACTACTATAATACTGCTCCTATGTACAAGAATATAACTACTATAATACTGCTCCTATGTACAAGAATATAACTACTATAATACTGCTCCTATGTACAAGAATATAACTACTATTATACTGCTCCTATGTACAAGAATATAACTACTATAATACTGCTCCTATGTACAAGAATATAACTACTATAATACTGCTCCCTATGTACAAGAATATAACTACTATAATACTGTCCTATGTACAAGAATATAACTACTATAATACTGCTCCTATGTACAAGAATATACTAACTACTATAATACTGCTCCTATGTACAAGAATATGACTACTATATAATACTGCTCCTATGTACAAGAATATAACTACTATAATACTGCCTCCTATGTACAAGAATATACCGGTACTACTATAATACTGCTCCTATGTACAAGAATATAACTATACTATAATACTGCTCCTATGTACAAGAATATATAACTACTATAATACTGCTCCTATGTACAAGAATATAACTACTATAATACTGCTCCTATGTACAAGAATATAACTACTATAATACTGCTCCTATGTACAGAGAAATATAATTACTATAATACTGCTCCTATGTACAAGAATATAACTACTATATATACTGCTCCTATGTACAAGAATATAACTACTATAATACTGCTCCTATGTACAAGAATATAACTACTATAATACTGCTCCTATGTACAAGAATATAACTACTATAATACTGCTCCCTATGTACAAGAATATAACTACTATAATACTGCTCCTATGTACAAGAATATAACTACTATAAACTGCCTCCTATGTACAAGAATATAACTACTATAATACTGCTCCTATGTACAAGAATATAACTACTATGTACAAGAATATAACTACTAATAATACTGCTCCTATGTACAAGAATATAACTACTATAATACTGCTCCTATGTACAAGAATATAACTACTATAATACTACTGCTCCTATGTACAGAGAATATAACTACTATAATACTGCCCTGTACAAGAATATAACTACTATAATACTGCTCCTATGTACAAGAATATAACTACTATAATACTGCTCCTATGTACAAGAATATAACTACTATAATACTGCTCCTATGTACACAGAATACTATACTACTATAATACTGCTCCTATGTACAAGAATATAACTACTATAATACTGCTCCTATGTACAAGAATATAACTACTATAATACTGCTCCTATGTACAAGAATATAACTACTATAATACTGCTGCCTCCTATGTACAAGAATATAACTACTATAATACTGCCTCCTATGTACAAGAATATAACTACTATAATACTGCTCCTATGTACAAGAATATAATAGATACTGCTCCTATGTACAAAATAAACTACTATAATACTGCCTCCTACTAATAACTACTATAATACTGCTCTATGTATAAGAATATAACTACTATAATACTGTACTAAACTACTATAATACTATGTACATACTATAATGGTACAAGAATATAACTACTATATATACTGCTCCTATGTACAGAGAATATAACTACCCTCCTATGTACAAGAAATACTATATACTATCTGCTCCTATGTACAAGAATATAACTACTATAATACTGCCTCCTATGTAACTAATAGCTAACAAGAATATAACTATAATACTGCTCCTATGTAACAAGCTCCTATGTACAAGAATATAATACTACTATCCTATACAAATAACTGCTATGTACATATAAACTATTATACATGTACAAGAAAATACTACTGCTCCTATGTACTATAACTACTGTACAGAATATAACTGCCCACTACAAGAATAATAAATACTGCAAGAATATAACTCTCTGATCCTATGTACTAAGAACAGAATATACTACTATAATACTGCCTATGTACAAGATATAACTATAAACTGCTCCTATGTACAAGAATATAATACTATAATACTGCTCCTATGTACAAGAATATAACTACTATAATACTGGTACAAGAATAAACTACTATAATACTGTACTATATACCTATGTACAAATATAACTACTATAATGATTATAACTATAATACTGCTCCTATGTACAGAATAAACTATCTGTCTGTACAAGAATATATACTACTATAATACTGAATGTACAAGAATACTATAAATACTGCCTAACATACAATACTATAATACTGTCCTATGCCTATGTACACTCTCCTATGTGTATAACCCTTAATGTACATATAACTACTATAATACTGCCTATGTACCTATACTGCTCCTGTACAAGAATATAACACTATAATACTGCTCCTATACAAGAATAACTCTATAATACTGCCTCCTATGTACAAGAATATAACCTATAATACGGCTGTACAAGAATATAACTACATCTACTTCCTATTACAAGAATACTAATAATAATGTACTATAATACTGCTCCTTATGTACAAGAATGATATAACTACTATAATACTGTCTCCTAATGTACAGAATATATACTAATGCTCCTATGTACAAGAAATATATAATACTGCTACCGCTCTATGTACAAGAATATAACTACTATAATACTGCCTCCTATCAAGAATATAACTACTATAATACTGCTCCTATGTACAAGAATACAACTACTATAATACTGCTCCTATGTACAAGAATATAAACTACTATAATACTGCTCCTATGTACAAGAATATACCTACTATAATACTGCTCCTATGTACAGAATATAACTACTATAATACTGCTCCTATGTACAAAATATAACTACTATAATACTGCCTCCTATGTACATTTAATAATATAACTACTATAATACTGCTCCTATGTACAAGAATATAATATAATTACTATAATACTGCTCCTATGTACAAGAATATAACTACTATAATACGCTCCTATGTAAAATACTATAATACTGCTCCTATGCAAAATATAACTACTAAATACTGCTCCTATGTAAAGAATATAACTACTATAATACTGCTCCTATGTACAAGATATAATACTATAATACTGCTCCTATGTACAAGGAATATACTACTATAATACTGCCTCCTATGTACAAGAATATAACTACTATAATACTGCTCCTATGTACAAGAATATAACTGCTACTGCCCTATGTAATACTGCTCCTATGTACAAGAATATAACTACTATAATACTCTCCTATGTACAAGAATATAACTACTATAATACTGCCTCCTATGTACAAGAATATAACTATAATACTGCTCCTATGTACAAGAATATAACTACTATAAACTGTCCTATGTACAAAATATAATACTATAATACTGCTCCTATGTACAAAATATAACTTAACTAATAACTGCTCCTATGTACAAGAATATAACTACTATAATACTGCTCCTATGTACAAGAATATAACTACTATAATACTGCTCCTATTATATGTACAAGAAATATAACTACTATAATACTGATCCTATGAATATAACTACTATAATACTACCTACCTATGTACAAGAATATAACTACTATAATACTGCCTCTATGTACAGAATATAATACTATAATACTGCTCCTATGTACAAGAATATAATTACTATACTGATGACAAGAATATAACTACTATAATACTGCTATTGTACAAGAAATAACTACTATAATACTGTCCTTATGTACAAGAATATAACTACTATAATACTGCTCCTATGTACAAGAATATAACTACTATAATACTGCTCCTATGTACAAGAATATAACTACTATAATACTGCCTCCTATGTACAAGAATATAACTACTATAATACTGCTCCTATGTACAAGAATATAACTACTTAATACTGCTCCTATGTACAAGAATATAACTACTATAATACTGATCCTATGTACAAGAATATAACTACTATAATACTGCTCCTATGTACAAGAATATAACTACTATAATACTGCTCCTATGTACAGGAATATAACTACTATAATACTGCTCCTATGTACAGAATATAACTACTATAATACTGCTCCTATGTACAAGAATATTACATCATAATACTATCCTTATGTACACAAATAACTACTATAATACTGCTCCTATGTACAAGAAATATAATACTATAATACTGCTCCTATGTACAAGAAATAACTACTATAATACTGCCTCCTATGTACAAGAATATAACTACTTATAATACTCCTATGTACAAGAATAAACTACTATAATACTGCCTCCATGTACAAAATATAACTACTATAATACTGCTCCTATGTACAGAATATAACTACTATAATACTGCTCCTATGTACAAAATATAACACTATATACTTCTCTATGTACAAGAATATAACTACTATAATACTGCCTCCTATGTACAAGAATATAACTACTATAATACTGCTCCTATGTACAAGAATATAACTACTATAATACTGCTCCTATGTACAAGAATATAACTACTATAATACTGCTC
The DNA here is from genome assembly GCA_900303285.1 of Rhinella marina. Lineage (NCBI taxonomy): Eukaryota > Metazoa > Chordata > Amphibia > Anura > Bufonidae > Rhinella > Rhinella marina. The sequence goes on from ONZH01031324.1 coordinate 9,815, forward strand.
CTATGTACAAGAATATGACTACTATAATACTGCTCCTATGTACAAGAATATAACTGCTATAATACTGGTCCTATTCACATGCAGTCACATCTCTTCACTATAGACAGGAACACTTGGGCCTCCTCTTGCTCCGGTCTGTCCGCTCACATTCACAGGATGCTGTATGCCGCCACGCTGTGCTCCTCCAGCTCTTGCACAGAATACCCGCGACACAGCAGGCATTGTTAGAGGGAAAGCAGCAGCTTGAGTCAACCCACAAAAATGGCAACAGGCCAGAGTGGGCGGACAGGATGCGGGAACAGATCTCTGTCCTCCATTGCCAATCCTTGGCATGCTGCGGAGGAGAACGGCGACCGGAAGGAAATCCTGAATGTCACGAGCCTTTATCTCCTGCGCTGTGACACGTGCCACGGCTGCAGGAATACGTGAATGAAGATTTGACGCCGTGGCAGTGCACTCTGGGTAACTGCACCCCGATGTTACCCATCTACGTTGCCATCCTCTGCAGATCATGGTCTGACAACCATGTCCCCACATTGCTGGAAGCAGGGGGTCCCTGCAAGTCCTTGATTTGCACAGATACATGGTTGCTTTAGCTCCTGTAATACTTTACTCCTCCTGCGGGGAGCTGTAGGAGAAGTGCACACTTCCTGACTAAAGGCCTTTTAGACGGGAAGTCTCCCTGAACGAGCGCCGATCAGCGACATCGGCGCTCGTTCAGGGAGCCTTTACACGGCCCGATGAATCGAGCGCCGGGCCGCACGAGTGATCGCTGTATCGCTCGTGCGGCCTGGAAGCTCCATGCTGTCAGGCGCACATCGCCTGTTTACACAGGGCGATGTGCGCCCGACAGATCGGATCTTTTGGTTTTTACAAAAGATCCAATCAGCCGACGAACGAGTGTTTTGCTCTTCTTCGCTGATTAGGGCCACTTTTACACGGGCCGATTATCGGCACTAGCGTTCCAGAACGAATTTTCGGCCGAAATCGGCCCGTATAAAAGGACTTTAGTCTCCTCCGATCGCTTGGGCCCAAGGCGGGACAGCCTGAGATCACCTTATTTTTGAGGGTCTCTTGAAAGAAAAAGGCAGGGAACCCCTTTAAACTTCACAAGGGGGCGGAAAAAACTTTGCAACTTGAATTCAATGCCCGGTCCCGGCAGTGGAGGGGTTAAGAAAGTCCACATTTGAAGACAAAGACTTGCCAGACATTACTAACCCTGGGAGGGGAGTCTGGAAGGAAGCGGAGGGTCTGGCCCCGTGACCCCGGAGTGCCCGGATCTGTACGTCTGCTGCGGTTACTGCAGGGTTTATGAGGAGGAAACAGTCAGAGGCAAAAGCTGCTGGGTTCACGGCAAAATCACATATTCTGGCAGAGCGCCAAGGGCCGGGCAGACTAATACCGTTATACGGAAACAGGCACTTTACCCTGACTCCACCGACACCCCGGGCGCAAGCCTGGCACCGAATGTAGGAGACCCTAATTGCCTATTAGTCTATATGGATAATCAGAGGTAAATCCCTGCTCTAGCTGTGTGAGTGTCAGTCTCCACTGCAATTCCGGAAATTCTATTCAAAAACAGAGATGAGCAGGATGATAATACCCATAGGTCGCACCCATACAGTAAATAATCTTATACTCCTCTACAGAGTATGAACTCACAGGACCCCCTAGAATTGTGTCACGCTCCGCCCCTTCAGAGACGGCTACATATCGCTCTGTTTAAGGCAAGTGCTGAAATGCTCTGTGCTACAGTGGGCAGACAGGTCCGTCGCTTCTGGCGTTTGCGTCGATCTGACAGGGTGCCAATGCAACACATAACAGAATGACACGCTTCTGGGGGCGCGCTGGGGGGCGCTGCACATGTAATACATGACGGGATGACACGCCTTCTGGGGGGCGCTGCACATGTAATACATACGGATACATGACGGGATGACACGGCATGACACGGCTTCTGGGGGGCGCTGCACATGTAATACATGACTGACACTGTATACATGACGGATGACAGGCTTCTGGGGGCGCTGCATATGTAATACATGACGGGATGACACGGCTTCTGGGGGCGCTGCACATGTAATACATGACAGGGACTTCTGGGATGAAACATGACGGGATGACACGGCTTCTGGGGGCGCTGCTGCATGACATGACACGGGGGGCGCTGCACATGTAACACATGACGGGGGATGCACGGCTTCTGGGGGCGCTGCACATGTAATACGGGATGAACGGCATGGGGGCGTGCACATAATACATGACGGATGACACGGCTGGGGGGGGGCGCTGCACATGTAACACATGACGGGATGACACGGCTTCTGGGGGGCGCTGCACATGTAATACACATGACGGATGACACGGCTTCTGGGGGGCGCTGCACATATGTAATACATGACGGGATGACACGGCTTCTGGGGGGCGCTGCACATGTAATACATGACAGGTGACACGGCTTCTGGGTGCAAATGTAATACATGACGGGATGACACGGCTTCTGCACAATGGGGCACGCTGCACTGCATAATAATGACGGGATGACACGGCTTCTGGGGGCGCTGCACATGTAATACATGACGGGATGACACGGCTTCTGGGGGCCCTGCACATGTAATACATGACGGATGACATGTAACACATGACGGGATGACACGGCTTCTGGGGGGCGCTGCACATGTAATACATGACGGGATGACACGGCTTCTGGGGCGCTGCACATTAATACATGACGGGATGACATAACACATGACGGGATGACACGGCATCTGGGGGGCACTGCACATGTAATACATGACGGGATGACACGCTTCTGGGGGGCGCTGCACATGTAAACATGACGGGATGACACGGCTTCTGGGGGCGCTGCCATATCTAATACATGACGGATGACACGGCTTCTGGGGGCGCTGCACATGTAATACATGACAGGATGACACGGCTTCTGGGGGCTCTGCACATGTACATGTATACACATGACACGGCTTCTGGGGGCGCTGCACACGATGGGGGGGCCCTGCACATTAATACATGACGGGACATGTAACACATGACGGGATGACATCTGGGGGGCACTGCACATGTAATAATGACGGATGACACGACTTGGGGGGCACTGCACATGTAATACATGACGGGATGACACGGCTTCTGGGGCCCTGCACATAATACATGACGGGATGACACGGCTTCTGGGGGGCCCTGCACATTAATACATGACGGGATGACATGTAACACATGACGGGATGACACGGCTTTGGGGGGCACTGCAATCTAATACATGACGGGATGACACGGCTTCTGGGGGGCACTGCACATGTAACACATGACGGGATGACACGGCATCTGGGGGGCACTGCACATGTAACACATGACGGGATGACACGGGATCTGGGGCGGGGCGCGGCGCAGGGACTATACACACAGACGCTGCGCTGTTTATTACGGCCGATATACATTAAAATTCCACAAACAGCAGAATGTATACACATGTGGGTGGGCGAGCGCCAAAATATCCCCCTGTGATGAGAGACAGACCCCCGGGAGTAATGGACCGCTGCCCGGAGAGGAAACAACTACATAATAGATGGGTATCTACAGACAGCGAGATCCGAGGATAACCCAACAGGACTACGAGCTACCCCTCCCCCGCCTCACCCAAATATATACATATCAATGTACTCGCTGCCTTAATGACTTATACTCCAGCCACATCAAAAGCTACTGCCACCAGGAGCTTTACATATGTATCTATAATGATGTACTCGTTACAGTATAACTTATACTCCAGTCACATCCAAAGCTGTTACCACCAGGAGCTTTAAATATATATATATAATGAACTTTCTACATTATGACTTATACTCCAGTCACACCCAAAGCTGCTTGCTGCCATCAGGAGCTTTCCATATGTATCTATCATGGTGAAATCTCTACATTATGACTTCTACTCCAGTCACATCCAAAGCTGCAGCCACCAGAAGCTTTCCATATGTATCTATCATGGAGTGAACTCTCTACATATGACTTATATACTCCAGTCAACATCCCAAAGCTGCAGCCACCAGAAGCTTTCCATATGTATGTATTATGATGAAATCTCTACATTACGACTTCTACTCCAGTCACATCCAAAGCTGCAGCCACCAGAAGCTTTCCATATGTATGTATCATGATGAAATCTCTACATTACGACTTCTACTCCAGTCACATCCAAAGCTGCAGCCAATAGAAGCTTTCCATATGTATCTATCATGATGAAATCTCTACATTACGACTTCTACTCCAGTCACATCCAAAGCTGCAGCCAAATAGAAGCTTTCCATATGTATCTATCATGGTGAACTCTCTACATTGACGACTTATATACTCCAGTCACATCCAAAGCTGCAGCCAATAGAAGCTTTCCATATGTATCTATCATGGTGAACTCTCTACATTACGACTTATACTCCAGTCACATCCAAAGCTGCAGCCAATAGAAGCTTTCCATATGTATCTATGATGATGAACTCTCTACATTACGACTTATACTCCAGTCACATCCAAAGCTGCTGGATGCCACCAGGAATCTGCCAGCACTAGGCTGAGCCTTGATGTTATCTGCATATATTAACTGCACTTCCCTCCCCCGCTGCATGTAATATGCTAATTACCTTGTGGAGCCCATTTGGACTATCGCATGGTTCATTCCACCTACTATTTCTCAAAAATGGTACGAACCGTCACATATGGAGGAGGGGGGGACTTTGAGGCCAACCGTCTCCATTTTCCGCACTCACCCAGCCTACCACCAGATGGCATGTAATACGCCGAAGCCTTGAGATGCCTCAAGAGGGCCACAGCGACGCTAGCTAAGATAATACAGATACCCTTCCTAAAATATAAGGGTCACGCCCCCGTAAAGGCGTGTCCTGGATTACAAAAACAAAACAGCACCCACACTTGTCCGCAGGTTGTGAACAGGTATTGCAGCTCAGTCCCATCACATCAATACAGCTGCAATACCAGAGACGGCCCACGGGACAGGTGTGGCGCTGTGTTTTAACCCTGCGCTCCCTGACGTCATAAGGTAGCTCCACCCACGGACTCACCTTGGAGCATGCAGCGGTAGGCGGACTCGGATATGGCGGTAGATGTGTGGCGGGCATCTCGTGACGCTTCTTCCCCCGGGTACATCTCAATGATATTTTCGGAGTAGATGGGGAGGTTCTTGTAGGGGTTGATCACCACGCAGATAACCCGGAGTAAGTCTAGACGGAGAGAGAGAGAGAAATTAACGGTAATTAAAGACCTCGCCTACAGTAAACGCCTGCGCAATAATACACGCTATTAACTCCGAGGAGTGTAATTAAGATATCAAACCGGCAAAAATCTATATTACTGCAGGTTCAAGCCCGAGACGAAACTAATAAACGGCACAACTAATGTCCGGAAAATTCCCCAAAGTGTCCAGCAGGGGGCAAGCCAAAACTGCTTGTTTTATTTGCCCCTCTCTGCTGTCAGTGCCCTCAGCCAATCAGCAGAGCAGTAAGGGGTCAGATGACCCTGCTGCCCTCACTAAAAAAACAGGAAGGGGAACTTTATTTCTAAAGGAGTATAAGGGTGGAGGGTTTAATCCCCATATATAGGGGTGAGGGGGCATTTGGGGGGTACAAATGCTTTATCCTAGCGCCCAAAAGGGGGTATTTACCTTTTGCAATCATTTTTTTCCCCATTTCTCCAAAGCAAATGAAGCAATTTTGCAAACAGTCTTGATTCGAAATCTCCTATTGTCTTTCTGTGTATACAGCTCCTGTGCAGACCTATGTGTCTCCATGGTAACAGACTACAAACCAACTGTGTAGTCGGACCCTGCATTCAGCTGTTTCTCCAATCCCTCTTCTTGGCAACCTGCATACACTTATACGAGGGTTCAGCAGGAATGGAGTAACCCGCTAACTGAAGGGTCAGACTACACAGGGTTGGTGTGTAGTCTGTTACCATGGATACACAGGGTGGCACAGGAGCTGTATACTGAAAACGGCTGGAGCTTTATAAAATCGGGAATATTTACGAAGCTGCCTTGTATGTTAATTCTAGTTGGACGGGACGATGCTGAGCTCGCCATGTCAGTCAGTCCTGTAGACTTTCAGTGAAGCGGTAGCGCACTTGATCACAACTGCTCCATTCAAATGCAATCGTGCAATGTGGCGGACTCGGGACCCCCGGTTCAAGTGACTGTTGGGGGTCCTAGAGACCATGTGCATAAGTGATAATTGTATTTTGTTGGAAATAGTCTTGTTTAAAAATGATCCTACTGTTCTTCTGTGTACACAGCTCCTGTGCAGACCTATACGTCTCCATGGTAACAGACTACAAACCAACCGTGTAGTCTGACCCTGCATTCAGCTGTTTCTTCACTCCCTCTTCTTGGGCAACCTGCATACACTATACGAGTGAAGTAACCTGCGACTTGAAGGGTTCAGACTGCACAGGGTTGGTGTGTAGTCTGTTACCATGGATACACAGGCTGGCACGGGAGCTGTATACTGAATACGGCTGAAGCTTTATAATTGGGAATATTTACGAAGCTGCTTCATTTGATATTCTAGGTGTAAAAGGACAGCGCTGAGCTCGCCATGTCAGTCAGTCCTGAACATTTTCATGGCTGCAATGTGGCGGACTCGGGACCCCCGTTCAAGGGACTAATGGGGGTCCCAGTAACCGTATGAGTAGTTGATAATGTATGGAGCTGACCCTGTTATAGTTTCACTTATTTATTTTTTCAACACAACAAATTCTGCTCCATCTGCACGCCCTGCACATGGGGCGGCCCCGTGCACATCTCCCTTATCTTCCTTCACAGGCCGTTCATTCAAGAACAGGAATGCTGGCCGTCCGCAGTCTGGGGGAGTCACCACAGACGGGTTCAAAGCTGCAGTCCTATGTAAAACTGTAAATGTCTTGACGCCATGTCGGTGCCATACTCCCCTCTTGTTCTGCTCATCCTGAACAGAATGCCAACTGCAGTTTAGACTGACACACAGGAATAATTCTATGGAACTCATATGCATACTGATATTCACAGCTCTGGTGACATCCCATAATGTCACTATCACAGCAGTCACCAGTCAGGACCCTGTGAAGGCCCCCTTAAGGTGATGTCAGTGACCCCCTCAGCGTGCGGGAGGACTCGCCCCCTCAGATCACGCTCCCTCTAGGGGCGATGTCGTCTTCTGTTTACTCAGAGAATTCTTTCTCCATCACGGAGGGCCCCTGAAACGTGTGGGAAAGTGCGGCCCCGGGGCTCCGGCGGATTCAGTGACAGCCGGGATACAACACAGCTGAGGCGTGAGGCACGGACGCCCTCCCCGGTACTGGCCACCCGCCACGCTGCTTATTACATGGCGGGACAGGATCAGCGGTCAAATAAACCTCTTCTCTTGTGAAGTGATGGAGGACGAGTGGAGACGAGTGCCCCATACGTGCTGCTCGGAAACCAGCCGCTAGTAACAACCGTTACCATAGCGATTACTACCAGCCGCTAGTAACAACCATTACCATAGCGATTACTACCAGCCGCTAGTAACAACCATTACCATAGCGATTACTACCAGCCGCTAGTAACAACCATTACCATAGCGATTACTACCAGCCGCTAGTACCAGCCTCCTCCTTTCCCAGTGTCATGGACTATAGTGGTCCTGAGCCCCTCCTTCCCAGTGTCATGGACTACAGTGGTCCTGAGCCCCCTCCTTCCCTAGTGTCATGGACTACCAGTGGTCCTGAGCCCCCTCCTTCCCAGTGTCAATGGACTATAGTGGTCCTGAGCCCCTCCTTCCCAGTGTCATGGACTACAGTGGTCCTGAGCCCCTCCTTCCAGCAACATGGACTATGATGGTCCTGAGCCCCCTCCTTCCCAGTTGTCATGGACTATGGTGGTCCTGAGCCCCCTCCCTCCCAGTGTCATGGACTACGGTGGTCCTGAGCCCCCTCCTTCCAGTGTCATGGACTATAGTGGTCCTGAGCCCCCTCCCTTCCCAGTGTCATGGACTATAGTGGTCCTGAGCCCCCTCCTTCCCAGTGTCATGGACTATAGTGGTCCTGAGCCCCCTCCTTCCAGTGTCATGGACTATAGTGGGTCCTGAGCCCCCCTCCTTCCCAGTGTCATGGACTATAGTGGTCCTGAGCCCCCTCCTTCCCAGTGTCATGGACTATAGTGGTCCTGAGCCCCCTCCTTCCCAGTGTCATGGACTATAGTGGTCCTGAGCCCCTCCTTCCCAGTGTCATGGACTATGGTGGTCCTGAGCCCCCTCCCTTCCCAGTGTCATGGACTATAGTGGTCCTGAGCCCCCTCCTTCCCAGTGTCATGGACTATAGTGGTCCTGAGCCCCCTCCTTCCCAGTGTCATGGACTATGGTGGTCCTGACCCCCGCCTTCCTAGTGTCATGGACTATAGTGGTCCTGAGCCCCCTCCTTCCCAGTGTCATAGACTATGTGGTCCTGAGCCCCCTCCTTCCCCAGTGTCATAGACTAGGTGGTCCTGAGCCCCCTCCTTCCCGTGTCATAGACATGGTGGTCGCTGACGCCCCTCCTTCCCCAGTGTCATAGACTATGGTGGTCCTGAGCCCCCTCCTTCCCAGTGTCATGGACTTATGTGGTCCTGAGCCCCCTCCTTCCCAGTGTCATGGACTATGGTGGTCCTGACCCCCGCCTTCCTAGTGTCATGGACTATGGTGGTCCTGAGCCCCCTCCTTCCCAGTGTCATGGACCTACAGTGGTCCTGAGCCCCCTCCTTCCCAGTGTCATGGACTATGGTGGTCCTGACCCCCTCACTTCCCAGTGTCATGGACTATAGTGCGTCCTGAGCCCCCTCCTTCCCAGTGTCATGGACTATAGTGGTCCTGAGCCCCCTCCTTCCCAGTGTCATGGACTACAGTGGTCCTAAACCCCTCCTTCCCAGCGGCATGGACTATGGTGGTCCTGAGCCCCCTATTTCTAGGGGGCGGTTGCCATGCTGTCATTTCCAGGACCGTGGTATGGGCGCTGTTTTATGACTGGTCTGATCTGCGCCGACATCAGAAGGGGGGGAGGGGATCCTGCTGTATGAACCCAGCACACTACCAGAGGAGACAGCGTGTTTACGTCTGCCGCTGCCATGTAGCAGAGCCGTCAGCGTCCATCTGACAATGGGAGGAGGGGGGGTGGGGGCAGGAGGATGTGCGGGCCAGGTGTGCAGGAAGACCCATTGTATGTGTGCGCACGTGTGGAAGAGACGGAAAAGGGGGCGAGCATAACAGTGGGGGAGGGGCGGCCAGGTGTGCGGCGACTGTACACACAACCAGCGGGGGAGGGGCCAAGAGAAGACCGCGGGGTCTGGAAGCAGTACAACAGCACCAAAGGGGCGCTCTATTTACTGCATTTCCCCAGTTTCAAGATTTCTGTTTGCGGTCAGTGAATGTAACCATCTGGGTGCAAAACAGGAGCGCTCCCATTCCACTGACTGCAAGCAGAGATCTGGGAAATAGTGAGAGACTGAAAGAACGTCACTACCGTCCGCCATACGTGTAACGGGCCTTGGGGTGATCGAGGGGTTAATAGTTTTAACACTTTCAGTCCCTAGGACTGTGATGTCGGAGGGGGCAGTGCTCGGCTCCAAAAACAAGCCTCCATAGGGCAATACACAAACGGCGCCACGTATGAAGCCCCCCCCCATTAGACAATGGTCATTCTATTAACCCCCCTCCCCTATTTAAAGGAAGTGGTCTTGCCCTTTAAGACTGGCACACTCTCTAGACCCACCACCCCGCCGTCTTCCTGACATTCCAGAACAGAAGGATTACATTCAGGAAACCCCCTCAAGACGGTCAAGCCCCTCTACTTAAAATACCGGCCTCCCCCCCACTCCTTTATCACCGGGATTGTTGGTTTTGGCACCAAGCAAAGCGCTGAGAAATTCGGTGAGAGAAGCCCTCCCTTTTGGGAAACTTGTCAAGGAGCGACCATATGGCAGAAGACAGACTTAAAGGGGAACTCCACCCGTGCAGGACCTAAACTGGGCAGCGGGTCCAGTAACGTTGCCCGCTGAAGACCATGGTGTAATATACAACTGCTGTGACAACCTCCACCTCCGGAGCATGAACTGGGCTCATGAAGGTTGTCACACTCCCCCCTCCCCCTCCCATGAACATACAGTCACGCTCCATCGAAGCCGAAGGCCGTGAAAGCTGGTTGTGATGCATCGTGGGGCAGAGATTACAGCTGGAGGTTTGTTACAGTTGTATCCAGTTTATACTCCTGTCTGATACATTGTAGCAAACCCTCAGCTGTGAGGTCTGTTACAAGAACCATGGCGGGTTCCTTTAGGGACCATTCACACGTCCTGTTTTTCTTTCCTGATCCGATCCGCAAATAAGATAGGGCTTGTCCTACTTTTTGTCCGCATATGCGGTCCGTGGTCCCATTATAGTCAATGGGTCCGCAAAAAAAAAGGACGATATGCGGAATGAATCAATATGTCATCCGATTATCATCCGCAATTGCGGATCCGCTTCCAGGAAATAGAAAGAAATACCCTACCAACATATATTCCTCCTTCCTTTTTTTTTTGCGGAAAAACGGATCGGACGCGGATGAACAATTGGTAAAAACGGAACGGATGCGGATGTACAACTGGTAAAAACGGAAGGTTTTTGCGTAAAAACACGGATCCGCAAAAAAAAAAGGGACTGAAAATCTGGGAAAGAAAAATACGGACGTGTGAATGGAGCCTTAAGACGCGGCACTGACTGGTCTCACCGACAGCAAGCGGAGATCTTGGAAATGTACATCAATCGTTTGCAGAAGTTGAATCCATAATGCTATGAAACTACAACTCCCACAGAAGTGAAAGGAGGATCATGGGAGTTGTAGTTTCAGAACAGCTGGAGCGCCAGAGGTTGCTGATCCTTGATCTACAGCACTACAGCTGTCCTGAGACTACAACTCCCAGAATCCTCTTTTCACTTTCATGGAAGTTACAAGAACAGTCATGTAAGTGTGCATGCTGGGAGTTGTAGTTCACAGGGACGTCTGCACATGGAGTAGTGGTGAAGCGGGGGCTGTGACGACACCCGGTCAGCTCTGCTGTGCTGAACCCCCAGCGCAGGAACACCACCGCAGAACAGTCTTAAAGGGGCCCCGCCATGTTTCTGAAGTCACAGGATGTCTGCGCTTCCCGACAGGAAGACTACCTGTGTGGTCTCGGAGCTGGATCTATGGGATCAGAGGACGGGAAGTACGAGCGGCACGGAACCGGGAGCAAAATAAAGGAAAAAAGGAATGTTTTTCTAAAAAAATCTTGCTTCTATATGGAGATATAATCACAGGCCCAAAGCCTGAGGCTGCACTACTGAGGGAATCTGATTTCTGTCAGGGGGAGATGGTTGAGCTCTGCTGCTCCATTCATACTAGTGCTATAGGCATATACATGGTCGACCACCGCCCTACGGGGGTCCTAGGACCCCTGCCCTCCCCGATCAGAAAGAGACCGTAAGCTGGACAATCCCTTTAAGCCTGCCCCATAAGGCTATTACCCAGCTTTCCATGCAGCATACTGAAGACGAGGGGTTAACTACTATGCAGACTCCTATGGGGGGACAGCTGGGTGACATCACACGGGGGGAGGCTTACAGGTCGACACCCAGCTTTCCCAGAATTGGATAACGAATGAATGGAAAGAGCATTAAAAACAAGGCTGTGATATGGTACTACAACCCCCACCATGGGCTTCGAGGGGGGGAGGGGGCGCTTCTCCTTTAAGTGGGCATCAATCACCGGAGCGTCTGGGTCCCTGGTGATGAATGGCTCCTGCAGTAAGGGAAATAAACATAGTGAAGGAGGAATGCGCCGATCCGGCAGCGGAGGGGAGGAATGCGGGAATGTGTCGTACCCTGGCCCCGCTCCAAGGACACACACATATCACCCGGGGACCGTCAGTGGCCAGATTGGGAACACTAGAGCGATACTTCGCCCCCTCTGCCAGCACTGCGCCTGGCGAGATTTATTACGTACTCCAGAGCTGGAATCAAGCCTGGAACATAGACGATGATTGGGATTAGACCAACGACACAGACGGTGATATTAATGGAGAATCCGCTATAAATCACCGGCCTTTTATAGTCTATGAGAGAAAAGGAACCAAGTCACATGACCGACGCCGATACCAGGCCGCCCTCAGAGCATCGCTCCAATTACCAGATTGGGTCTATAACCAGTGCCAACAGCCTCGCCCCAAATACCAGACCGGGTCGTTTATGACAAATATCTATACCTGGCCGCCCTCAGAGCATCGCTCCTATTACCAGATGGGGACGTCTATGATCAATGTCTATACCTGGCTGCCCTCAGAGCATCACTCCTATTACCAGATAAAGTCGTCCATGACCAATATCTATACCTGGCTGCCCTCAGAGCATCGCTCCTATTACCAGATGGGAGCGTCTATGACCAAGGCCAATACGTGGCAGCCCACAGAGCATCACTCTTATTACCATATAGGAGCGTCTATGACCAATGTCGATACCTAGCCACCCTCAGATATCGCTCCTATTACTAGATGGGGACGTCTATGACCAAGGCCAATACGTGGCCGCCCTCAGAGCATCGCTCCTATTACCACATCGGGTCGTCTGCTCTCACGTAAATCACTGTTTAATGAGACCCTTTGTGACTTTCTAATATACTTCAGCTCTCAATTCTTCACCGTTTCTAGATCTCTGCTTGCCTGTTGGTGAATGAACACTTTCTTCTTTCCATCCAAAGGCTTAAAATGTATCCAGATTGGAAAGCTGCAGGTTGTTAGAAGAGTGGGAAGAATTGGGAATGCAGCTTTGGATGTGACTAGAGTAGAGGTTTTAAAGATGATTTCCTTAGCTGGATGCCTAGGACCACGGTGCCGCTGTGTGAACAGGAGGTGTAATGGGGACATATACAGGTCCTAGAGGTGGTAATACGGCGATACGCGGATGTGGCGTCTGTCCTCGTTCCGCGCAACTCTGCGCCGTCTCCCAGTTGCACCGAGACAGACGTGCAAACCTCAGATCTCTGCAAGCAGGAAGTGCCGAACCTCGCCCTGACATATCTGTGGCTACAAAGGGAAGGACTGTGGTTGTGTGCAGAGGACGGCCAGCGTAAGTACAGGGATGGTCTACGGCCGCCATGATGTGGGCTGAGGCAAGAATCCGAGCTTCGGTATGGAATCTCCTCGGGGCGCAGAGGTCAGGAAACGGCATGAATGGCGCTTCCCTACCAGTGTTTGCCAATAGAAACGCATTATGGGATTGCTTCTTAGGCAATTGTCCGGGGTAGAGGGAGGCGAGTTCGCTTCGTCGGCCATGGACTGAGCGCCAAGATCAAGCTTCTAACAGCACTGCACGTATTATATATACTGCATTGTATACTCCACTCACATCCAAAGCTGCACCGACAAGCCTGCCAGGGAAACAGACAATGCCCTGCGCGCTCAGGAGTGGTGAACGCAGCTCTGGATGTGACTAGAGCACAAGGCACTTTAGCTCATTTTTCGGGTGGACTGTGACCGTGAAAGGTTGTATACTGTACGTGAGGAAAGCAGGATCTGCACCCGCCTGTGGAGTCGCCCTTTAATTTTTTTTTATTTGTAATCAGGCCACATAGTTGAGGATTGCATAACTTTGTTCCTGTTTATTCGAGAAGATTCACGTCCACAATCCAAGTATCTGACATGGTGAGAAGATCCAAAGCAGCAAAACGTAATCCATAGAAGGGGGGGCTGCCGTCAAACTCACGCAGGGCAGTAATAATGTCCCTTTAAGGGAAGCCTGCTTCTAATAAGCCGCCCCTGTGTGCTCTGATGCTAATCAATACCGCCAATTGGGATCCTCACCTGATACTTAAAGGGGTATTCTCATCTTAGACAATGGGGGTATATATCGTTAGGATAGGCCCCCATTGTCTTATAGGTGCGCCCCCCCCCCCCGCCCCCCGCACCTATATCAAGAAATGAGCGGGGAGCGGTTTCCCGGGGTCCGGCTGCTCCCATAGAAATGAAGGGGAGCGCACAGAGCATGCGCGGTCACCGCTCCCATTCATTTCTATGTAGCCGACGGAAATAGCCGTAGAAATTAATGGAGGGCGGCTACGCATGCGCAGGGCACCATGCTTCTCTTTTGGGACTCCGTTCTCGATATAGGTGCAGGTCCCAGCGGTGGGACCCGCACCTACAAAACAATGGGGGCATAGCCTAGTGATGTACCCCCCTTGTCTAAGATGAGAATACCCCTTTAAAGCTAGAACAGTCTGGAGGACTGCAGGCTGATTTCTGAGGGTACAGTGTAATACTCGGTTTCTCCAGTGGGGGCACTGCAGGGAAAGTGAACATTTACTCTGCCGTTTCCCTACTGATCGAGGCGAGCTGCTCTTCACAAGATCATCACAAAAGGGGGAAATGGCCGCACTCGGGGAGGTCGACAGTGACAGGAATAAAAATGGTGAGCGAGGAACGGGGAGCGGACAAAAGACACCTCTGCTCATGACCTACAGGAACAAGTGTTTCCTCAGACAATTCGGGAGGATGTTTTTGATCCCTCCTGTCCACAAAAAAAGGGGATCTCAGAACAAATAAGTCAAAGGAAGTCAGGAGGAGACGACGACAAAAATAATCTCAGAGAATTTGGAAGACCACAGTCCACAAGGAGAGGAGAAGATCCTAGCCGATTCATCCCAGTACCGCTCCTTAGGGCGGTGTGTCAAAAAGAATCCCCCGTTCCAATATGGAGGTCAGAGCGGGTCAGCCGCACACAAACCCCTTTTATTAGCTCCACCCCATTTATCTGAAAGGACAAGATGTAATGCTAAACTTCCCCAGTAGTGGCCACTGCAGCTTCCTCTGGAAATAACAGCTGATCCTCGGCGATCAGCAGAACACCAGGGGTGACTCATGAAGATAACCTCATGCTAAGGCCTCATGCACACGACCGTATGAAAAAAAAAAAAAAAAAAACGGATCCGCAAAAAATACGGATGACGTCCGTGTGCATTCCTTATTTTGCGGAACTGCTGGTCCCTAATAGAACAGTCCTATCCTTGTCCGTGATGCTGACAATAATAGGACATGTTCTATTTTTTTGCGGAACGTAAATACGGATGTACGTAAACGGAATGCACACGGAGTACCTTGCGTTTTTTTTTTCTTGCGGACCCATTGAAATGAATGGTTCCGTATATGATCCACAAAAAAAAGACAAAAAACCGAACGGACACGGAAAGAAAATATGTTCGTGTGCATGAGCCCTAAGGCTACATACACACGACCGTAGCGTTTTACGGGCCGCAAATTGTGGATTCGCAAAGCACGGATACAGGCCCGTGTACGCTCCGCAATTCGCAGACCGCCACTATGATAGAAAATGCCTATTCTTGTCCACAATTGCGGACAAGAATAAGACACGCTTTATCTTTTTTTGCGGGGAACGGAACTACTTTTGCGAGCCCCGTTGAAATGAAAGGGTCTGCGCCAGTTCCGGAAAATTGCGGACTCATTGATACGAGGGCATGTGAAGATTACAGACGGTGGGATGCTCCAGCTCAGGGAACGGAAAGACTCTAAGGGCTTATGTATACGACCGTATGTATTTTGCAGTCTGCAAAAAACGGATCCGCAAAAAATACAGATGACGTCCATGTGCAGTCCGTATTTTGCCGAACGGAAGAGTCGGCCCCTAATAGAGCAGAAGTATCCTTGTCCGTAATGCGGATAATAATAGGACATGCTCTATTTTTTTGCACAACTGAAATACGGACATACGGAAATGGAAAGCACTTCCGTTTTTTTTGCGGACCCATTGAAATAAATGGTTCCGCCTACGGTCCGCAAAAAAAAACGGAACGGACATGGAAGGGAAATACATTCGTGTGAATGAGCCCTAAGGGCGTCTCCCTTTTTGGAAGTCTCATGCCACCCTCTATCATATCTGCTTCCCCCGACAAAGTCGTCAAGGGTGATCAGCTGATCGCACAGGTGACTACTTTTGGAAAACAGAAAAGACCCATTTCCTTCAAAAATTACCCCTTGTGCTGTATTTATACAAGATATTCTGAATGGAGCTGCCCTCGAAGTGATGCACAACAGAAAGTGGTATGAAGAGGGAGAGGACCCGCTTCACCCTAAAAAAACGGACATTTTTTTCCGTCCCGTCAAACTATTAGGTCATGAGAAAGCAATTTGATTTTGCAGGCGATGCTTCCCCGCCGCCGCTTATCTGCTGCTCCAGATAAGCGTTCTCCACGGACCCCTCCAGATGCGGACTGAAATAGAAGGGTGACAGACGTCTGCAGCGTTCCTGGCGGCTTATCTCCTGGCGCTCTACGCCGGTGACGGCCTCCATTCCTTACCTCTGACACACTGCGTGCTCGGGCAGACCACAACCAGTTTCTTGGCTGGGTCTGGAGGACCACAAATAGCCAGCCGCATATATACCCGGGAGGAGGGGGATACAGGGGCTGAGGATATGGAAGAGACGTATGGAAAAGCTGAGATCAGGACATCACAGCAGCATCTCAAAGAATCCGAGGGGGGAGGGGGGCTAGGACATCTTAAAGGGGCTGTCCAGTTTGGAAAACATTTTCATAGACGGGTCCTCTGGTCAGGATCATCATCTCTTGGTTTCTAAGCGTTTCCCGCTCTGGAGGACCTGTCCTATTGATCTGAATGGGCATTGTGCAGTACATAATTCCACCTGTGGTGGCGCTGCAGGGAAACTGAACACTTACTGCCACCTTGGATCTGATCGCTGGAGATCAAGGGGGTAGGGACTGAGGAAAACCCTTTGGACATTTGAAAAGCTCCTTAAAACCATAGGATAACATAGTTAAAGTGAACACGTCAGCAGGACCAACCCTGTTAAACTAAGCATACTGCCAGATAGGGCTGATCCCGCTGGTTAAATGATACCTGTCCTGTGAAAATAGGTTGCAGCGTTCCCGAGAAAGAAAAACTTACTCTTTACATAAATGATGGCTTCAGTGCACTGACGGGCGTGGCCAGCACTGCAAAACTGAGCACCTGACAGGCTAAGCCCCTCCCCTTGATGCACTGACGTCCTCATTTGCATAAGGAGTAAAAGTCTTTTTTCCTCAGGAACGTTGGAAACAGATTTTCACTAGACATATTATATTAACCAGCAGGATCAACCCTGCCCAACAATATGCCTGGTGATTGGGTTGATCCTGCTGACACGTCCATGTATTAGCCCCCACACTGTTGTGGGCATGGTCACATGCTCTGCTGCAGCCAATTACTGGCTTCAGTGGTAAAGTACCGCTTGTGGCCACGTCACCACAATGTACCGCTGGATGTAAACAGTCTCGTATCAGAACATGGACAAACGAGAGCCACCATAGAGGACGGGATTGGCGAGGAGCAGGTAAGTAGGAAGTCATGTGACCCCTCCCGGAATAGGGGCGGGGTCACACTCGTTTTCCAGCCCTGCTATGCTCTATGGGAGGCCATTATGTTGTAAATGTCTTCTTCTATGACATAAAACCTTTTGGGGGGGGGGTGATGTGATGTCACTATGTGACATCACAATCTAAGATCGTGGCTGCTGACCCTTATAAAGAACGGGTATGAACCAGGTCAATCTGAACCAGTCACGCCCTGCGGCAGCACAGTCGCGGCCTGCCCCTTTAAGACACACATGCCTGTGTAGGTCATTACCTAATGCACGGTTATTGATCTGCGGACTAATCCTCGAGATGGAAAAAGCTGGCGGTGAGGACAGGCGCTCAAAATCCGGGGGCGGGCGGATGACAGCGCTGGTTATGTGACTGCAGATGGGAACTTGGCTCCCCTCGGCAGGCGACTCAGATAGCGGAAGACTTCGTGACCACCAGGTGACCCTGGAACACTGCCCGCTGCAGGCCCCTGGGAGGGAAGGGGTTAAACACGCCGGCGGCCAGCGCACAAAGTCCGCGCCTCCCGCAGCAGCCGTGACCCCCGACGGCAAATATTTGGATTAATTGGAGGCTAGAAATTAAAAGTGATGTTTCCGCTGAACTTCGTCAGGAAGCTGCGGCCGAGGAGCGATTTGTCTTATATTATTACACGTCCCAAAAAATGTAAAAAATGACATGAAAAGTGCTCAGAACCATCACATGACTGTGAGGTCACTGCTACCCTGAGGTCACCCATGGGTAGAAGACATGGGGCTGACGCTATGCACACACTGACCCCAGATCAGTTCATGGATGATGACTACTACCCCAACTGTACTATTCATACCCCACTGCACCCCTGAAATACCACCCCAATAACACTGTACTAAAGGGCACAATATCAACCGCCACGTGCAATTGGCTTATGCACCGGTAACAATCAAAAACAGCGCCCCCACCCTGTCCATAGGTTGTGTCTGGTACTGCAGCTCCGCTAAAGGGGTTTTCTGGGAGTACAATGTGGAAGGCCTCTCTTCAGGACAGGTCGTGATCAGTGGGGTGTGCCGCCCCCACCCCGCGTGTTTGAAGAGGCTGTGGAGCGCCGTACATTATACAGTGGCCGTGATTGGTATTGCAGCCCAGGCCCAGTCCATGTAATCTAGGAAGAGGCCGCAGCCGCCACCGGAGTGCGGCAGTCTTGTCCAACAGTTAATACGCGGGGGGGGGGTGCCGGGTGTCAGACCCCCATCGATTAGATACTGATGACCTATCCTGAGTTTAGGTCATCAATATCCAACTCCTGGAAACCCCCTTTAACCACCTAACTGTTTTGCTCGAGTCCAGCTCGGGCAGTGGGAAAAGTAGCTAAATGGAGGGGGGAGGGCTGTTTTACATGGTGATATCTCCTCAATAGTAGCAGCTGGAAACATGCAACTGGTCTTGTTTGAAAGCAGACATTACAGGCTTTCATACAAGACCAAATCTAAAACAATCGCAAGTAAAACATGTTTTTACTTTCACTTTCAGCTGCATTCCCAGCATACCGATTTCTATGAGTGATATCTTCCTCTGTCCTGAACATATTGAGAAAAAAGAAATCATGGCTGCCTTCTTCCAAAAACAACTTCAATTAAGCTGATTTGCAATACCAAATGTTGCCCTTGGACAGTTGTGTCCTTCTTTTTCTAATCCTCGACAAACCCTTTAACCACCTAACTGTTTTGCCCGAGTCCAGTTCGGGCACTGTGAAAAGTAGCTAAATGGAGGGGAGAGGACTGCTTTACATGGTGATATCTCCTGAATGGTAGCTTGTTTGAAAGCTGACATTCCAGGCTTTCAAAATGACAGCTGTTTTTACATTTTCAGCTGCATTAACAGCATCCCGATTCTGTCAGTGATATCTTCCTCTGTCCTGAACATATTGCTGTCAATCTGGTATTGTCTGAAAGCTTGGCATGTCTGCTCTGCTTTTAAACAAGACCAGTTGCATTGTTTCTAGCTGCTACCATTCAGGAGGTAGCAGCATCCAAAGCAGCCCTCCCCCCTCCAGTTAGCTACTTTTCCCACTGCTGGAACTGGACTCAGGCAATACAGTTAAGGGGTTAAAGTAAATGAGGGTGAGCTGCGATACCACACAACCTGTGGAGGCGCTGTTTATGGAAGAAGCAGCCATGACACGGCAGAGAAACATAGGAAGTCACATTCACGTTTCTGCGGAGTACTTACATAGATGAGTCCCGAGTAATATCTGTCCTTCAGGTTGTGCAGGACGGAGGCCTCGTTGAGGCAGGTCAGCTCCGCCATGTCTTCCACCTTGGAAAACTTGGGTGGGTTCATCTTCTGGATGTCATCTTTGTTCACCATGGCCTTCTTGCCATTCTCAGCGAGCTCCACCACCACCTCATCGCCTCGCTCCTCCTTGATGCTGGCAGCCTCAAACCCATGCCGTTCCGACGGCACCCACACCAGCTTCTTGGCCGTCCAGTCAGCCTGCGTGGCGGGATTGTAGACCACATCGCGGTCCACGAAGAGGTATCGCTCGGGGTCATCCTGCCCCACTCTCTGAGACATTATGACTTGGAGTCTCTAGGAATCACCTACAGAAAGAAGAAACACATCAAGCTTAGATACAGCAGTTCAACAGCTCAGATACACCAATCATACAATAGGAAGCAAAACTGTAAATACAAAGTTTCACTTCACAAAAAAGAAACAAAATAATTGCAAAATGTTGTAACTAACAAAATGTGCAGGACAAGAAATTGTAGAACATGTCTGAATACAAAAACTGCAACAGCTAGTGGGGGATCACTTTTTTTGACATACTCTTGTACATAGGAGCAGTATTATAGTAGTTATATTCTTGTACATAGGAGGCAGTATTATAGTAGTTATATTCTTGTACATAGGAGCAGTATTATAGTAGTTATATTGTAATCAGTATGTAGTCTTTAGGAGCAGTATTATAGTAGTTATATTTCTTGTACATAGGAGCAGTATTATAGTAAGTTATATCTTGTACATAGGAGCAGTATTATAGTAGTTATATTCTTGTACATAGGAGCAGTATTATAGTAGTTATATTCTTGTACATAGGAGCAGTATTATAGTAGTTATATTCTTGTACATAGGAGCAGTATTATAGTAGTTATATTCTTGTACATAGGAGCAGTATTATAGTAGTTATATTCTTGTACATAGGAGCAGTATTATAGTAGTTATATATTCTTGTACATAGGAGGCAGTATTATAGTAGTTATATATATCTTGTACATAGGAGCATAGTATTATAGTAGTTATATTCTTATTAGTAGTTATATCTTGTACATAGGAGCAGTATTATAGTAGTTATATTCTTGTACATAGGAGGCAGTATTATAGTAGTTATATTCTTGTACAGTACATAGGAGCAGTATTATAGTTGTACATAGGAGCATATTATAGTAGTTATATTCTTGTACATAGGAGCAGTATTATAGTAGTTATATTCTTGTACATAGGGCAGCAGTATTATAGTAGTTATATTCTTGACCAGTATTAGTAGTTAGTACACAAGTGTACACATAGGAGGCAGTTATTATAGAGTTAGCCTTGTACCGGGAGCAGGGTGCCAATTATAGGTAGGCTAGTATTACATAGTCGTTTAGGTTCCAGTATGGAGTTAGTATATTCTCTACTGTAGCTTGTACATAGGAGCAGTTCATATAGTAGTTATATAGGTACATAGGAGGGCAGTACATAGGAGCAGTAATTATAGTAGTGTATTCTTGTACATAGGAGCAGTATTATAGTAGTTATATTCTGCTACATAGTATTATAAGTTAGTTATATTCGTATTACATAGGAGCAGTTCATATATGTACATAGGAGCAGCAGTATTACTTTACATATGGCCAGTATCAGTATTATAGTAGTTATTATTCTTGTATATTAGGTGGCAGTTTAGTAGTTATATCTTGTACATAGAGGGCAGTATAGTCACATACTAGTATTATAGTACATAGGAGCGAGTAAGTATTATAGTAGCTTATAGAGTATTACTGTACATTAAGGGCAGTACATTATAGTAGTTATATTCTTGTACATAGGAGGCAGTCTTGTACATAGGAGCAGTATATATCTTAGTTTATAGATGGCATAGGAGCAGCTAGTAGTTATATTCTTGTACATAGGGGGCAGTACGTTATATTCGTAGAGGAGGGAGCAGTATTATTATTAGTAGTTTATTCTTACTCGGAGTAGTAGCTTGTAGTATATCAGTCACATAGGGTAGTAGGTATTCACAAGTTATATTTATTAGATAGTTATATTCTTGTAGGATTATTATTATTTACTTATATATTCGCATAGTCTATAGCAGTTATTAAGTACCAGTGTAATAGGGAGCACTGTATAGCGAGCAGTATTATAGTAGTTATATTTTTGTATATAGGAGGCATATTATAGTAGTTTATTCTTGTACATAGGAGCGTATCTTTGTACATATTATAGTAGATATTCTTGTACATAGGAGGCAGTATTATAGATAGATATATTTTGTATATATTCTTGTACATCAGGTAGTCTTTTCTTGTCATAGGAGGATATTATAGTAGTTATATTCTTACATACCACATCATATTATAGGCAGTTATATAGTACATAGGAGCAGTATTATAGTCTTATATTCTGTACATATTATAGTAGTTATTTAGCAGGAGTATATAAGGTTATTATATTCTTACATAGTATTATATAGAGTATAGGAGCAGTATTATAGAGTTATATTCTAGTAGGGAGCAGTTTATAGTAGTTATATCTTGCAGTATATTAGTTATATTCTTGTACATAGGAGCAGTATTATAGTAGTTATATCTTGTACATAGGAGCAGTATTATAGTATAGTAGTAGTTATATTTATATTCTTGTACATAGGAGCAGTATTATAGTAGTTATATTCTTGTACATAGGAGCAGTATATATAGTTATATTCTTGTACATAGGAAGCATTATAGTAGTATCTTGTATATTATTTATATTCTTGTACATAGGAGCAGTATTATAGTAGTTATATTCTTGTACATAGGAGCAGTATTATAGTAGTTATATTCTTGTACATAGGAGCAGTATTATAGTAGTTATATTCTTGTACATAGGAGCAGTATTATAGTATATATTCTTGTTATATTCTTGTACATAGGTGGCAGGTTTATAGTAGTTATATTCTTGTACATAGGTGGCAGGTTTATAGTAGTTAGATAGTTCCTTTACATATGTGGAATGGACAATCTACGTAGAAAATGAGATTTAGCGAAGCCTTTGTCTTTCTGGTGTAATTCAGCAGTAATGACAGTGTATGTACTGATGTGAATATCACCTGGGACTGGGATTTCATACATCCAGCACATCCCAATGAACAGGAGCCAAGTTTTCGCACTTCCCAGGAGACCTCATACTTGGCGGGGATTTCACTGTCTCACAGTAGGGGATGTACTCGGTAATCAGACTGGATATAGTCTCCCTTATTACAGAGCTGGGTGACTAATGACCTCACCTGTTCTTTCCTGGCAGGGCGCAGACTCATGGACCCTTGTAAAACTACAGGAAGCCGATCGGTGTGTGTCATCCAGGCCATGACCGCACCGTAACGTCATCTCATTGAACTGCGCTTCCTACCCCCCCTCCCCCTGACAGGAAGATTCACCAGAGGAACAAACCCCCTCTAAATCCTTACTATAAGACCCTTGCCAAGCCCTGTGCCCACATCTACCCATCAATAGTCCCTAACACATGGACAACACCCATCTCAGCCAGTCAATGGTTTTCGAAAACTTGTTAGTAGTGCCATGCCAATGAAATGCTACCAGGGCACCAGGTTTGCGGTGCGGGGTCCGTGGCGCTCCTCAGAGGGTCACCCCATTGTTAGTTTCAGTGTTACGGCATGCTGCACAAAATGTGGTCCAGGGCGGCCTCAGACTCCGGCCATCATCGTATTGGAATTTCCTTCCTTCCAGCTCTAGGAATAACAATTTTTTCCGAAAACAATGGGCTACGGACGACTGTGGTAAAAGCCGGCCATTGACATGGCATACGAGTCAGGTGCACGTGGGGGCCAGTCTGCTGCAATGTTCTGCAGAGGTCACATGGCTGATGTAAAAATTCCCATCTCGACAGCCATAAACGGGGGGCGACGGTCCCACCAATTACAAGAACAGCGACCCACCACCCCCGTCTCCCAGCTGCAGTGAATGGTGGTCCCGTCTGCCCGCCTCTCTTCATCCATTTCTATGCCAGTTTCAAAAACAGCCAACTTCAACGTTTTTTGCGACTCCTAAAGAAGTGAATGGAGTCGCACATGTGCAGCCATGCAGAGCGGAGGCATGGATCGGAACACTACGGTGAGCTTCCGTGGAGTTTCTGGCCGTGCCTCCGCACCGCAAAAAAGTAGTGCATGCACTACTTTTTTTTGTGGTGCCATCCATGGGATGCGGATTGCGGACCCCATTCACGGCAGTCAGTGCCCGCGCGATGTGGACTGACTTTTTGCACGGGGACTGACCGCACACGCTTGTCCTTACTCCTAGGGCTTGTTCACACGACCGTATTTTTCTTTCCGCGTCCGTTCCGTTGTTTTGCGGACCATATGCAGAACCATTCATTTCAGTGAGTCCGCAAAAAAAAACGGAAGTTACTCCATGTACATTCCGTTTCCGTATGTCCGTTCCGCAAAAGAATAGTTCCGCATTACGGACAAGGATAGGACTGTTCTATTGGGGGGCGTCTGTTCCGTTCCGCAAAATACGGAATGCGCGCGGAAGTCATCTTGATTTTTTACGGATCCGGTTTTTTTTTTTGCGGACCACTAAATGCATACGGTGGTGTGAACGAGCCCTTAGGCTGTGTTCACATCTCTGGTGAACGTTTCCAGCGGACTGTTTCTGGCAGAGAAGAGCCTGCTGGAGTTCACCGGATCCGACAGATCACCACCGGATCCCTACTGACTATAATGGGATCTGGCCGCTTTTCGGCATAGGTGCTGGGTTGGATAAATACCGCCGTAGTGTTTTCTGTCCACACGTATGCCGGATAACCTCTAATGGAGAGGTGACCGCGGTCTGACATGGTACATAGCTACTGTTAGCTGAGAATGGCACCGAGCAGCCGCAGCCTGAGGCTGGCCACACACGTCCCGGACCGCAACTCCCTACATCATAGATCCATAAGAGTTTGGGTCATGAAAACCGCATTTGGGTCGGGACACACTCTGAACATGTGGAGAGTCCCTCCTGGCTCCCTGACCGGTTCCCCCCGATGGCAACTTCTCAAATACCCCATTGAGCTGGCAACACCCGTGATAAGACCGCACTGGCCCACTTAAAGGGGTATTCCGGTAGGATATATATATTAGATCCCAGCGGCAGGACGTGGCCTCAGGGTAACGTGTCTAGGACTGTCCTGTGTGTGGGTCATACCACTGCGCGCTCAGATTGCCGGGCTTGGACAGACGCTAGGATCCCGGCGGACGTGGAGTGGTCCAACTCTCTCAGGCGGGGGGGGGGGGGGGGCTACACCGTGACACTGCACCTAGTGACTGACAACGGGGTCACGCTAAGTCCTGCAAAAGACAAAACACGGAGCCGTGGGAAGTCAACGAGTCCGCAAGTAAAACGGATGCATGCCACGCGGACGTCATCCACAAAAGCCAGGACTGAAACGCGGTGTTGGTTGACGTTGCACGCAGCCGTGACTTGCTCGGAGCAGGAGAGCACACGCTCAGACATGGAGGCCCATTCTTCTGATTTTTGGGGGTCCCAGCGGTCTAACATTTAACCTTACATGCTCTAACCAGAATAACGCTTATAGAATTCTACAAATACCCAATGTCGGGGAAGCAGTACCTACTCTACACCCTCATGCCACTAATGCGCTCTCCAGGTAATATAGAAATTGCACACCCCCCTTCCCAATAATCGCGAGCAGAAGCAGCGGAGATAAATCCGCCTCAGGTCTCGGAAAAACGAAAGAATTAAAACTTCAAATCCACCTTGAGTCTACGTTTGCATACGAGCTGCTGCCGACGATTAGAAGGTCGGGGAGATTACACACGGGGGCGACGCTCCATAAAGCGGGCGGGTTAATACCCCTATCTATTAACCGGATACAGCCGCACACAGGTTAATACCCGAATGTAATGGGAAGCGTATGGTGGCAGGAAGACAAAGCCCGGGTGCAGATATCTGGGGCAGGGTGGAGGGCATGCGGGCGGGCGACGGCCACGCTGGGCCTGTTCTGCCGAGGGTAGGTTGGGGAGGGGGGGTGGCACGGAGGAGGGGGCGAGACGCGAGCGCATGGAAGCTGCAAGTCATGATGTAGACAGGCTCTTTGTTCCCTGGGAGCTGCTGCAATAAGAGATCTGAGCAGCCGCCCACCTAGTGCCGGGTAACTGTTCTCCACACTTGTTTCTCCAACTTAACCCCTTCCCTGCAGTCCCCTCCCCCTCCCTAAACAAGGTCATGCAAACCCACCATCCAGGCTGAAACCGGCTCAATAGCAAGTCCTGGGTGGTGCCCCTGATGTTCTGCTCGGGACCAAGATAAGACACATGGCCCGGCCAGGAAGACGGCACCCACCAAGTGCCCGCCGTGTGCCACAGGCCTGTTGAGACACATGGGCACCAGACTGCCAGGACTGAGGAGGGGGGGGGGATCAAGCTGCCCCTGGCAGGCGACCAGCAAGGAGTCAACCATATGGCTTAGTTTGTTAACCCCTTCTTAGCTGCAACCAGAAAAACATGGCTGCCTCCACGATGAGGGAATGAATGGGGGGGGGGGGGGGGAGCGGCCGGCATGGCACCTTCCCTGGCAGGAAGGGTTAACCCCTTCAGCTACCACAGGGCTGACAACGAGCCACAATATGGAACCCCTTGGTTTGAGGGGTTAATTAAAGGTCTATACAAAAAGGGGAGAGGCACACAAAGGAATTTTTGGGGGGCACCGCTGAGGGCTCAAGGAAGAAAGGAGTCACATTCCCAGAGAATTACATAAAGGATAGGACACGGGGAATATTCAAGAGGGGCAAACAGCTTGGCACTGCCAGGCCAGACTACCCCAGCACATGGGGGCGATCATTTTGGGATGTGCCGCTCCACAGTCTGAGCTGAAGCACTACAGGTTGGCATCACATACTTGAAGATGGTATATTGGTATAAGGCAGGAGGTGGGGGGGCGACAAATTCTTTAAAAAGAAACCAAAAATAAGAGAAGGGTTTTCTGAAAGTATTTGGGTGTCAATGCCCAGGAAGTGGCGCTGAACTTTAAGGGCATCCTTGAGGTTGTGGAGGGTTCCTTAATAATACAGCGGGTATTTTAGGGGGCAAAGAAGTATTCCAGGGGCAAGTATTGAGACATACCTTTAATGAGCAAAGGGTACGGGGCACCAGAAGGGGCGTAGAGTGGGCACGGGGTATAAGAGAAGGGGCACAACCTGGGTATGGAGTAATATAGAAAGGGCAACACCTAGATATGGGGTATTAGAGAAGGGGCACCACATGGGTACAGCATATTAGAGAAGGGGCCCCGTCTGGGTATGGGGTATTAGAAAAGGGGGCAAGTCCTGGGCATGGGGTATTAGAGAAGGGGCACAGCCTGGGCATGGGGTATTAGAGAAGGGGCACAGCCTGGGCATGGGGTATTAGAGAAGGGGCACAGCCTGGGCATGGGGTATTAGAGAAGGGCACAGCCTGGGGGGTATTAGAGAAGGGGCACAGCCTGGGCATGGGGTATTAGAGAAGGGGCACAGCCTGGGCATGGGGTATTAGAGAAGGGGCACAGCCTGGGCATGGGGTATTAGAGAAGGGGCATCAAGGCCTGGGCATGGGGTATTAGAGAAGGGCACAGCCTGGGCATGGGGTATTAGAGAAGGGGCACAGCCTGGGCATGGGTATTAGAGAGGGGCACAGCCTGGGCATGGGTATTAGAGAAGGGGCACAGCCTGGCATGGGGGTATTAGAGAAGGGGCACAGCCTGGGCATGGGGGTATTAGAGAAGGGGCACAGCCTGGGGCATGGGGTATTAGAGAAGGGGCACAGCCTGGGCATGGGGTATTAGAGAAGGGGCACGAGCCTGGGCATGGGGTATTAGAGAAGGGGCACAGCCTGGGCAATGGGGTATTAGAGAAGGGGCACAAGCCTGGGCCATGGGGTATTAGAGAAGGGGCACAGCCTGGGCATGGGGTATTAGAGAAGGGGCAGAGAAAGGGCACAGCTGGGCATGGGTATTAGAGAAGGGACACAGCCTGGGCATGGGGTATTAGAGAAGGGCACAGCCTGGGCATGGGTATTAGTATGGTAGAGAAGGGGCACAGCCTGGGCATGGGTATTAGAGAAGGGGCACCTGGGCATGGGTATTAGAGAAGGGCACAGCCTAGGCATGGGGTATTAGAGAAGGGGCACAGCCTAGGCATGGGGTATTAGAGAAGGGGCACAGCCTGGGCATGGGGTAATTAGAGAAGGGGCACAGCCTGGCATGGGGTTATTAGAGAAGGGGCACAGCCTGGCATGGGGTATTAGAGAAGGGGCACAGCCTGGGCATGGGTATTAGAGAAGGGCACAGCCTGGGTAAGGGGTATTAGAGAAGGGCACAGACCTGGGCATGGGTATTAGAGAAGGGGCACAGCCTGGGCATGGGGTATTAGAGAAGGGGCACAGCCTGGGCATGGGGTATTAGAGAAGGGGCACAGCCTGGCATGGGGTATTAGAGAAGGGGCACAGCCTGGGCATGGGTATTAGGAGAAGGGGCACGCCTGGGCATGGGGTATTAGAGAAGGGCACAGCCTGGGCATGGGTATTAGAGAAGGGGCACAGCCTGGGCATGGGGTATTAGGAAAGGTACAGGCCTGGGCATGGTATTAGAGAAGGGCACAGCCTGGGCCGGGTATTAAAGAGAAGGGGCACAGCCTGGCATGGGGTAATTAGAGAAGGGCACAGCCTAGGCATGGGGTTATTAGAAGAGGCACAGACTGGGAGGGTATAGAGAATGGGCACAGACCGGGTTAAGGGGTATTAGAGAATGGGCACAGACCGGTAAGGGGTATTAGAGAAGGGGCATGGGGGCAATAGAAGGGCACAGGATATCACAGAAAGGGCATTACCCTGGTATAAAGGGGTAAATACAGGCCCTAAAATATGCACCCTGTTATAAAATTATTTATTGCCCCAGCACCGGGTTAGTAGGGATGGGCACTTGGGAAGATAATTTACACCCCCTTGGAATAGGCCCCTGATATTAGTGGAAGGCATTACACCACCCTATTATAGGGTGCACAGAGAGTGATTAGTCCCAATATACACCCCCAATAGTGCACTATTATAAAGGAAGCGGGTTACAGCCCGCTAAGTGCCCCCATTATAATTATAGCCCTTACACCCCCTCAATACCGGTGCACCCTATTAATAATATATCCTTAACCCCCTCATCTGCGCCCCGTATATCATAAATTCCTACACCCCCTCATACCCCCCATACTATATCCTACACCCCCTCATAGTGCACCCTATTTATAATATATCCATCCTCCTCATATTGCACCCCTCTAATAATGCAGCCTTACCCACCCTCATGACCCCATTAATAATCATATCCTTACACCCCCTCATAGTGCTCCATTATTAATTTACCTTACACCCCCTGCAGGAAGTTGCACCCCAATCAATATAATATATTCATTAACCGCAGGGTAGGCGGGGTTATAGTGGACCCCGTTATAAATTAACCTTACACCCCTATAGTGCACCCCATAATATAATATATCATTACTCGCTCCATAGTGCACCCCATTATATAAATATAGTCCTTACCGCCTCAATAGTGCACCCTATTATATAATATATCCTTACACCCCTCATAGTGCACCCTATTATATAATATATCCTTACACCCCCCTCATAGTGCACCCTATTATATACTATATATCCTTACACCCCCTCATAGTGCACCCCATTATATATTATTATCATTACATCGCCTCATAGTGCACCCATTATATAATATATCATAATTACACCCCCCATCTGCAGTGCACCCCATTATATACTATATCCTTACACCTCCCTCATAGTGCACCCCATATTATATAATATATATTACACCCCCTTCATAGTGCACCCCATTATATAATATATCCTTACACCCCCTCAATAGTGCACCCCATTATATAATATATATCCTTACACCCCCTCATAGTGCACCCCATTATATAATATATCCTTACACCCCCTCATAGTGCACCCCATTATATAATATATCCTTACACCCCTCATAGTGCACCCCATTATATAATATATCCTTACACCCCTCATAGTGCACCCTATTATATAATATATCCTTACACCCCCTCATAGTGCACCCTATTATATAATATATAACACCCCCTATTAGGCCCCCCATTATATAATATATCCTACACCCCCTCATAGTGCACCCTGTTATATAATATATCCTTACACCCCCTCATAGTGCACCCCATTATATAATATATCATTACACCCCCTCATAGTGCACCCCATTATATAATATATCCTTACACCCCCTCATAGTGCACCCCATATATAATATATATCATTACACGCCTCATAGTGCCCCCATTATATAATATATCCTTACCCCCTCATAGTGCACCCTATTATATTAATATATCCTTACACCCCTCATAGTGCACCCCATTATATAATATATCCTTACACCCCCTCATTAGTGCACCCCATTATATAATATATCCTTACACCACCCTCATAGTGCACCCTATTATATAAATATATCCTTACACCCCTCATATGCACCCTATTATATATATATATCCTTACACGCCCTCATAGTGCACCCCATTATATAATATATCCTTACACCCCCTCATAGTGCACCCTATTATATAATATATCCTTACACCCCCTCATAGTGCACCCTATTATATAATATATCCTTACACCCCCTCATAGTGCACCCTATATATAATATATCCTTACACCCCCTCATAGTGCACCCCTATTATATAATATATCCTTACACACCCCTCATAGTGCACCCTATTATATAATATCATCCTTACACGCCTCATAGTGCACCCCATTATATAATATATCCTTACACCCCCTCATAGTGCACCCCTATTATATAATATATATCCCTTACACCCCCTCATAGTGCACCCTATTATATAATATATCCTTACACCCCTCATAGTGCACCCTGTTAATAATATATCCTTACACCCCCTCATAGTGCCACCCCATTATATAATATATATCCTTACACCCCCTCATAGTGCACCCCCATTATATATATATCCTTTACCACCCCTCATAGTGCACCCTTTATATAATATATCCTTACACCCCCTCATAGTGCACCCTGTTATATAATATATCCTTACACCCCTCATAGTGCACCCTATTATATAATATATCCTTATACCCCCTCATTAGTGCACCCCATTATATACTATATCCTTACACCCCCTCATAGTGCACCCCATTATATAAATATATCCTTACACCCCCTCATAGTGCACCCTATTATATAATATATCCTTACTCGCCTTCATAGTGCACCCCCATTATATAATATATCCTTACACCCCCTCATAGTGCACCCCATAATATAATATATCCTTACACCCCCTCATAGTGCACCCTATTATATAATATATCCTTACACCCCCTCATAGTGCCCCTATTATATTACTATATCCTTACACACCCTCATAGTGCACCCTATTATATAATATATCCTTACACCCCCCTCATAGTGCACCCTATTATTATAATATATCATTACTCGCCCCTCATAGTGCACCCCATTATATAATATATCCTTACACCCCCTCATAGTGCACCCCATATTATAATATATCCTTACACCCCCTCATAGTGCACCCTATTATATAATATATCCTTACACCCCCTCATAGTGCACCCTGTTATATATAATATATCCTTACACCCCCTCATAGTGCACCCTATTATATAATATATCCTTACACCCCCTCATAGTGCACCCCATTATATAATATATCCTTACACCCCCTCATAGTGCACCCTGTTATATAATATATCCTTACACCCCCTCATAGTGCACCCTATTATATAATATATCCTTACACCCCCTCATAGTGCACCCTATTGATATAATATATCCTTTACACCCCCTCATAGTGCACCCTTGTTATATAAGTATATTCCTTACACCCCCTCATAGTTGCAACCCTATTATATAATATATCCTATACCCCCTCATAGTGCACCCCATTATAATAATATATCCCTTACACCCCCTCATTAGTGCACCCCATTATAATAATATTATCCTTACCACCCCCCTCATCGTGCACCCCATTGTATAATAATATTATCATTACCCGCCTCATAGTGCACCCTGTGTATATAATAGTATTCCTTACACCCCCTCATTAGTGCACCCTATTATATAATTATATCCTTACACCCCCTCATTAGTGACTCTATTATATAAATATCCTTACACCCCCTCATAGTGCACCCCATTATATAATATATCATTACTCGCCTCATAGTGCACCCCATAATATAATATATCCTTACACCCCCTCATAGTGCACCCTATTATATAATATATCCTTACACCCCCTCATAGTGCACCTATTATATAATATATCCTTACACCCCCTCATAGTGCACCCTATTATATAATATATCCTTACACCCCCTCATAGTGCACCCTATTATATAATATATACTAACTCGCCTCATAGTGCACCCCGTTATGTAGCACATCTTAGAATTTGTGCGGCAGAAGGCGGGGGCTGCACGGAAGCTTTGGTCATGTGACAGGAGCGCAGGGCAACATCGCTGATATTCGCAAAAAATCCAAACCTGTGGGATTTTTGGTCGCAGATTGCAGGCAGGCATAGAGATCAATACAACTGACCTGATCGCCTCTCTTGAGTCATTTGATTTGCGCAGTTTTAGTCATGTGATCTCCTCCACACATGTGAATAAGGGCCCATTGACGTGCTGCTCTTCTGGTCGAGTTATGGAAATGTCACAGCAGCTTTAGGCACGGGCGGTATGAAACGCGCTGACGTCACTGTCTGGCGGTAAGTTCATGGGCAGGGTACAGCGGTGACAGAGCCGTCGCTGCGATGCTTGAGGAGTGTCGCGCTGTCACGTTGATTAGCTAGTTCTGCCGCTTTCCCCTTTTATTTCTGACACATGACCTAATTTTTACTGTCGCTTTAAATTGTCATGGCTTGCAACGTTGTTGGCTCACGTTTGCATTTTTTATTTTTAAGTAGTCCATGTAATCCCCAAGGTGTAGTATAATTTTAGAAATTAGTCAGGAAAACATGGCTCCTATATTTCAAAATCAGCGCCACCCCTGTCTGCAGGTTGTATGTGGTATTGCAGATCATCCCCATTCACTTTACTAGAATGGAGCTGCGATACCAGACACATTGTATGGACAGGTGTGATCGGGGCAGAACTACTGCCGTGCCTGGTGAGGCCCAGGCCGTAGTGGATATCTGTCATCCATTGCAGCCTGGGCCTCAGTCCCCCATCACTGTAATGCTTCCTCAGCGCCCCAACACAGTAGTTATGCCCCTTACCTTAGTGAAGTCCCTGTAGTGAAAATTAAATGAAAATAACAGTAATTCTCACCTAGCCCCGGTCCCCCGATGAATGGAACACATCCCACACTCCCCAGCAGGCGCGACGCAGTAACATCACCGCACCTGCTGAGCCGAGGATCACTGCTCAGCCCGTGCGATCTCCTACTCAGCAGGCATGATGACGTCACTACATCCCCTGGATGCTGGGGAGAGCGGGATGTGCTCCATTCATTGGGAGACTGGGGCTAGGTGAGAATTACATTTACTTTCATTTAATTTTCACTGCAGGAGCTTCACTAAGATATGGGGGTGTAACTACTGTGTGGGTGCACTAAGGGTACATTTACACATGGCCATTTTTAGAACCATTGGGGGTACTCACACAAAAATTTTTTTTTAATGGCCCTTCAATACCGTGTGTCCAAAAATAGGACACATCCTCTATATGGCTGCTTTGACGACCAGACGGACCACACTGAAATCAGTAGGACCATTTTTAACGGCCGTTTAGACAGAAATGTATTATGAAAAAATATATATACGCACAGTCCAGTCCTGTTATGGCCACTTCCTACTTTCAAAGTCGGAAGCCTGTAGCTTATGAAAGAAGTCCCATGTGCTGAGCTGGCTCGGTGGGTATATAAGGTGTTCTGAGCTGGCTCGGTGGGTATATAAGGTGTGCTGAGCTGGCTCGGTGGGTATATAAGGTGTGCTGAGCAGGCTCGGTGGGTATATAAGGTGTGCTGAGCTGGCTCGGTGGGTATATAAGGTGTGCTGAGCTGGCTCGGTGGGTATGTAAGGTGTGCTGAGCTGGCTCGGTGGGTATATAAGGTGTGCTGAGCAGGCTCAGTGGGTATATAGGTGTGCTGAGCTGGCTCGGTGGGTATATAAGGTGTGCTGAGCTGGCTCGGTGGGTATATAAGGTGTGCTGAGCTGGCTCGGTGGGTATATAAGGTGTGCTGAGCTGGCTCGGTGGGTATATAAGGTTGCTGACTGGCTCGGGTAATAAGTGCTGGGCTCGGTGGGTATATAAGGTGTGTTGAGCTGGCTCGGTGGGTATATAAGGTGTGCTGAGCTGGCTCGGTGGGTATATAAGGTGTGCTGAGCTGGCTCGGTGGGTATATAAGGTGTGCTGAGGGCTCGGTGGGTATATAAGGTGTGCTGAGCAGGCTCGGTGGGTATATAAGGTGTGTGATCTGCTGTCTGCACACATATCCCTCATCGCTGTCATGGGTAAAAGGGGCTATTTATCAGACTTGCAAAAAGGGACGATTATTGGCTTTTGGTGCAAGGGTGGCGGTATTTCTGACACTGCGCAGTGTGAACTGTTCTCTTGCTGCGGTGACAGTGTATGGTGAGTGGACAAATGGCAGCATTGTGAATAAGCGACGTGGAAACTGTGCAGCACCATGTATCATTGATGTGAGAGGTGAACTTTGGCTACGACCGACACCCTACAGAGGAGCAGCTCACCACCAAAATGATCCAAGGGTCAACCAGACGTGTGTCTAACACAACAGTTCAGAGAACCCTACTATGTATGGGGCTCCGGAGCAGAGGGATGGTCACTGCTCCTCTGATAACAAAGTTACATCAGCAGAAAAAGCTTCAATTGGACCTCCGCTGATTGGCAGAGGGTTGTCTTCTCCGATGAGCCACGTTCTCTGCTCCATGGAACGGATGGACGTTGGTGTGTCAGGGAACAAACACCCTGCGACCAATGCTCGAAGAACACAAGCTGGTGGGGGCAGTGTTATGGTCTGGGGAAGGTTCTCATGGTATTCTCTGGGACACTCATCCATGTAGAAGGTGCTCTCCTCTGATTTGGATATAAATCCATCCTTGCAGATCACGTACACCCATACATGCTGATTGTCTTCCCTGGGGATGATGGGATCTTTCAGGAACACAATGTGAAATGTCACACAGCTAGAAATGTCCGACATTGGCTGGAAGAGCATGACCAAGACCTCCAAGTGCTACCCTGACCCCTTAATTCCCCAGACTTCAGCCTAATTGATCATCTGTGGGACCACCTCGATGGTTGTGTTCGCTCTATGGATGATAGAACGGCAGCGTTTTGAATGAGAGGTGGTTTCTGCATGCCCATCCTTGATATGGAATCCACGCCAAATTCTTAGAACTGTATCGGACTACCCATCTGGTAATTCTGGTTAATTACTGCCCTCTCCAAGTACATTGCTAGGCAAAAACATCCAGGACTTGGGCCCAAAAAGTAGTGGCCACAGGGGTCGCAGATTCAATTGTATTGCCGTCCTCAGAACACAGATACAGTTGAATAGTGCAGTGTGACACAGAAGCAGGGCCAGGATGACGGGTAGGCGAGGGTAGGTGCCTGCCTAGGACGCCACCTCGGTACCCATGGGGAGGGGGGGGGAATTACAACCCCAGCCTCATGCTGCTAGGCCTGAAGCCTATGAAGCACTAGAATGGTGCTAGATGTGGCCAGGACATGACCAAGCGATACCCAGAGCAGGACATCAGGACCGCCTGCATCGGAACGTGGCAACACAGGCCACAGATTAGGTCTGTGGTCTGCACTGCAGATGGTGGCGAGGAATGGAAGTGAGGTAAGTGGGGTTTTTTTTTGCTTTTTTTCATATGAAATGTCAGCACTACTGGGAGTTCCAAGGAAGGAAGGGAGCATTATATATACCTGGTGGCACTATAGAGGGGGGCATTATATATACCTGGTGGCACTATAGAGGGGGGCATTATCTACTGGGGAAACCAAGGAAGGGAGGAGCATTATAAATACCTGGAACTACAGAGGGGGGCATTATCTACTGGTACTAGGGGTGGCACTATAGGGAGGCCATTTTCTACTGTAACTACTGGGGAGACCAAGGAAGTGGGGGAGTATTCTATATGCCTGAAAGTACCACAAACGGGCATTATCTACTGTGGGAAGCATTATTTATATTTGGCACTACAGAGGGGGGCATTATATATATACTGGCACTAGAGGAGGCATGGAGGATCATTACATACAATATATATAGGCACTAAAGGGAGCATTATTATAATATCACACAACATGTAGTTATTGCAACTAATGGGGGAGCATACAACTATTATAAGTACAGGGGGCACTACTGGGGGAAGTATAACTATGTGGGCAATACAGGGGGGCATTAATAATACCGGAGCAATACAGGGGGGCATTAATAATACCAGAGCAATACAGGGGGGAATTAATAATACCGGAGCAATACAAGGGGGCATTTTAACTACTGGGGTACTTTAGAGGGCCTTATTACTACTGGGAAACAATGGAGGGGTTTTATTACTATGAGAGCCTGTACAGGGGGGTCTTATTACTACTGGATACTTTTTACTACCAGTTGGCCTTGTGTAGGGGCATTATTGCTACTGGGGGTATTCTGGGGAGAATCATTACTTCTGGGGTGTCATTTCCCTGTACCCCAAGTGTCAGTGTCATTATCCTGTACCCCGAGTGTCAGTGTCATTATCCTGTACCCCGAGTGTCAGTGTCATTATCCTGTACCCCGAGTGTCAGTGTCATTATCCTGTACTCCAAGTGTCAGTGTCATTATCCTGTACCCCGAGTGTCAGTGTCATTATCCTGTACCCCAAGTGTCAGTGTCATCATCCTGTACCCCGAGTGTCAGTGTCATTATCCTGTACTCCAAGTGTCAGTGTCATTATCCTGTACCCCGAGTGTCAGTGTCATTATCCTGTACTCCGAGTGTCAGTGTCATTATCCTGTACCCCGAGTGTCAGTGTCATTATCCTGTACTCCAAGTGTCAGTGTCATTATTCTGTACCCCGAGTGTCAGTGTCATTATCCTGTACCCCAAGTGTCAGTGTCATTATCCTGTACCCCGAGTGTCAGTGTCATTATCCTGTACCCCAAGTGTCAGTGTCATTATCCTGTACCCCGAGTGTCAGTGTCATCATCCTGTACCCCAAGTGTCAGTGTCATTATCCTGTACCCCGAGTGTCAGTGTCATTATCCTGTACCCCGAGTGTCAGTGTCATCATCCTGTACCCCGAGTGTCAGTGTCATTATCCTGTACCCCCGAGTGTCAGTGTCATCATCCTGTACCCGAGTGTCAGTGTCATTATACTGTATCCCGAGTGTCAGTGTCATTATCCTGTACCCGAGTGTCAGTGTCATTATCCTGTACCCCAAGTGTCAGTGTCAATATCCTGTACCCCAAGTGTCAGTGTCAATATCCTGTACCCCGAGTGTCATTATCCTGTACCCCGAGTGTCAGTGTCATTATCTGTACCCCAAGTGTCAGTGTCAATATCCTGTACCCCAAGTGTCAGTGTCATTATCCTGTACCCCAAGTGTCAGTGTCATTATCCTGTACCCCAAGTGTCAGTGTCAATATCCTGTACCCCGAGTGTCAGTGTCATTATCCTGTACCCTGAGTGTCAGTGTCATTATCCTGTACCCCGAGTGTCAGTGTCATTATCCTGTACCCCGAGTGTCAGTGTCATTATCCTGTACCCCGAGTGTCAGAGTCACATTGCGCTGTCAGGATCCTTATCATGGGCATGGGCGCTTCCTCCAGCACTTGGCATGGAGCACACATTTCGCTGCCGGCTCTTAGATGGGCCGTGGAGCCAGGTCGGGTCATCTTCTCCTGTGTCATTCTGTTTACATACCTTTTTAGTAATTCATAAATACGCAGGGAGTGAGTATCTGGTTATATATAAGAGCGCAGCTCTGGAGGATGACAGTGGCCATGATCATACAAGGATAGATGCCATTGTGTATACTCGCCCACGTTATAATATATCTAGCGGAGATACATCAGAGTATATATAGAACCTGACAGATTGCTAGGAGTTTATTTTTCCAAGACCAACACTAGGCGCAATGTCATCTCATCAGAATGCCGGAGATTTACATTGTTAGTGCGGGTCTAATTACGTCTAGCAGGCTATGGGGGGCGTCTTTCTGCATATTTAGCCATTGCACTGACAGCTTCCCCTGTAATAAATCAGTTGCCTATTTCATACCATGATACCACAAAATGTG
Source organism: Rhinella marina (assembly GCA_900303285.1). Lineage (NCBI taxonomy): Eukaryota > Metazoa > Chordata > Amphibia > Anura > Bufonidae > Rhinella > Rhinella marina. Next base: position 47,901 of record ONZH01031324.1, read on the forward strand.
TGCCCTAGAGTTCTATGTCACACTGCCTCCTAGTGGCCACCCTGCTTCACAACTGTTTCAGCACAATATCGTGTTAATTTGCCCTAAAGAAAAACCAGAGCAGCAGAAAAATAGTGTGATGATCCTGTTGGGGAAAGTGACCTCCACTAAAGCTAGGATTTCATGTGATGACACCATTGAGGAGAAGAATGGAGTGCACAGGCTAAGCTTTTCTTAGTGGAAAGAGCAGAATCCTCCCAGCAGTACAGAGGATCTCAGAAGAGTAGTGTGGCGATCCTGCGGGAGAAAGTGACCTCTGCTAAGGCCAGGACTTATATGATGATACCAGTAAGGGGGAGGAGAATGGAGCTGACAGACTGAACGTTACCTCGTGGAAGGAGCGGGATTCTCCCAGCAGAACAGAGTATATCAGAAGATGAGTGTGGTGATCCTCTGGAGGGGGAAGTGACCTCCGCTAAGGCTGAGACTTCATGTGATGACACCAGTGAGGAGGAGGAGAATGGATCTAACACACTGAGTATTACCTAATGGAAGGAACTGAATCTTCCCAGCAGCACAGAGTATTTCAGAAGAAGAGTGTGATGATCCTGTGGGGGAAAGTGACCTCTGCTAAGACTAGAACTTCATGTGATGACACCATTGAGGAGAAGAATGGAGCACACAGGATAAGCATTTCATAATGTAAGGAGTGGAATGCTCCCAGCAGCACAGAGGATCTCAGAAGAGTAGTGTGGTGATCCTCTGGAGGGGACAGTGACCTGATCACTCATGTGATGATGTTATGGCGTTTAGGAAGTCACAGGGATGCTTCATGAGAAGTGAATATAAATAATAAGATGTTTGCATACCACCTGTAGGGGGAGCTCAACACATAGGGACTTATCAAAGAGTTCATTGGGAGCTGTATCAGTCCCTGTGTAATGAGCTCCCCCTAGTGGTGGATACAGGCAGTGAGACATTGATCATGTAACTGTGTGAAGGTAAGCAGAGGATTTGGGAGAAGGAAAGTTGGAAGTCACAGGCTAATGATTACATAGCGGAGGGAGCAGTGTCCGCCAGCAGCACAGAGTATTAGAGGAGAGGAGTGTGCTGAACTTATAGAAGATCACAGACAGAGAGTGACATAGCGGAAGAACCAGGGCCACCAGCAGCACAGAGTATTTCAGGAAAGTAGAGTGGAAGGAAATTATTTGTTTGGTGCTTAGCATATCAACATTTCAGTTGGCTATAAATCTGGTGCTCACCACAAGGTCTCCGTACTCCAACCCAACCGTCCTTGGATCCACAACAGAACCTGGATTCATCTCTAAAGATGAAACGGTTCCAGTCCCTCTCAAATTCTGTCAACTGGACCAAATGCCCTTGAGTGCGTTGTAAAGGCATGTCTAGCACTCACCAATCTCTCACCAAGGGGCACACTAGCCAAAAGTAGCCTCTGAGAGTGCTTTTACATGGCAGCAGGTTAAGAAATTTTATGCCCTCTTGTGTCAAGACCAAATGATTACACACGTGTAATCATTTCCATATCTGCCTGAGACATAACTGCAGGTCAAGCTGTGCAGCATCTGACATTTCTATCTGGGGGCGGTATTTTGTCAATGACTGTATACACAGTATCTAGACGCCACACACTATTTTAAGGATAGTAGGAATAGCTGAGGGGACATTTCTATCCCACTCATGTGTAATTTTTGGAAAATCAGGAGCAGCAGCCAGGGTGGTGAGATTGCGTGTTGCCGTCAAGAGTTTCAATTCTCGGGGGTTGGTAAGTGACACAAGTCACCGAATACCTGATATTGGATCTGTCGGCGGTGAGAATAAAATGAGTCCATCCAGTTATTAACTACTCCATGGTAATGGCCTGACCTCGGAGGAGGTGACACGGGAGGACTGGCTATAAGACAGAAAGAAGATGAGACAACAGATCTTTAACCGGTTCAGGACCGGACATTTACGCTCACCAGATTTGTCTACTAAAAAAAGTGTGGCATCGAATGGCGCAACTTTATTCAGTTATTCTATATTTTTTTTATCTTGTTTTTTTTTTTTTTTTTTGCTGTCATACTTGTCATTTTTATCTTAGTATTTTTTGTTTTTATTTTTTTAGCTAGAAAATTTTAAAAATGAAAAAAATAATGTTTTTTTTTTTTAAATAAAGCAAAGTTCTCTCTCTCTCTCTGTTTATATGTTTCACTCTATGAGACACACCTGACCTTAAGACGCACCTTGGGTGTAGAGGAAGAAAATAAAAAAAATGAAAAAGATTTTTCATCAGCCCTCAGATCAGACCCCCAATCTTAATCAGACCTCAGATCAGACCCCCAATCTTCATCAGACCTCAGATCAGACCCACAATCTTCATCAGACCTCAGATCAGACCACCAATCTTTATCAGACCTCAGATCAGACCCCAAATCTTCATCAGAACTCAGATCAGTCCCTCAATCTTCATCAGACCTCAGATCAGACCCCCAATCTTCATCAGACATCAGAGCCACAATCTTTATCAGAGCTCAGATCAGATCCACAATCTTCATCAGACCTCAGATCAGACCCCCAATCTTCATCAAACCTCAGATCAGACCCGCAATCTTCATCAAACCTCAGATCAGTCCCCCAATCTTCATCAGACCTTATATCAGACCCCCAATCTTCATCAGACATCAGAGCCACAATCTTTATCAGAGATCAGATCCACAATCTTCATCAGACCTCAGATCAGACCCCCAATCTTCATCAGACCTCAGTTATTGTTATAAACAGACCTTTGTGGGGTATTCAAGCGCTACAGTTTTTTTTCTTATTTTTTATTTCCCTGACATACTTGCCCCGGGTATAGGGAGAATATACCCTCCTGACACCCACTGAAGATCTGATCTGGGTCTGCTAGGACCCAGCAGCTTGTACAGTTCCACGGCCCCCAGTGATCGCATGATCGCTCGGACCAGAGAAGGAAACGGCATTGCCAATGCCTGATCCAATTATAAAGCACTCATTCACCCTTGAGGAACAGTAGAAGAAACATTTCTGCCTTCTCATAAGTAGCCCGACCATCACTGACAACCGGTTCCCCTCCCTAAAACCGCATTATCTCTTTGCGGCTGCCATTTCTGCATGGATTTTCAGAAACATCCTTGCAGAGGTAAATGCGGACCACCCGGACATTTATAGCCTATGGACGATCTGGAACTGTGGACGACCACTAGTTACTTTCTCCTGAATGGTTGCCAAATAGAGCCCCACTTGTCCGCAGGTGGTGTGTAGTATTACACCTCGGTCCCATTCGCTTCCATTTAATCAACCAGCGTAGTTATTCATTCAGTCAATTTCCACCCTTATGTCGCGGGGTGACAACCCCTATGGGAGGTCTGATGTTGACTGTTTGTCTTCCACCTTATTTTTGGAGGCCATCATTATGACCTTTTATTAAACTTATGAGCACCCAACTTTTCATGGCAACACACCCACCTACATATGCAAAGATATCTCCTCCATGCCCATATGAATGGGTATTGATCCTAATGACATTTCTCGCTCTCTGGAGGACTGCATTATGTAATACTTCACTTGCCCTTTGGGGGTGCTGCAGGCATATTGAAAACTTATTGCCAGATTTACCCAGAGGTTACAGCTGATCTTAGGGGGGGATCCTAGCAGTAGGACCTATGATCAGTTTATTGTCAAGAAACCTTTCTAGCAAGTAGAGATTGTCCCTTTAAGGACTTATATTTAAAGGGGTTTTTGTAGAGACCGTGTTTTATGGTGGGACACAGATGGTGGAGTTTTCCTGCTCATTGACTGCATGTGATCTGTTTCGGTGCAGGTGCCCAGAGGCAAAATGTCTGTGTTAATTACCGTACATTGCTGGTTGTGTCCTGGCAGGGTCCCCAGTTGTGGCGTGAATTCACATCGTCCTGTCTTGTAGGCACATTGTCACAACAGTCATCTCTCTATAGCGAGTACGTCTGGCCGAGATCCAGACCGATTATTAAATGTTACCAGAGGGCCTGGCCGCCAGCCAGTGCTAAGTAGTTACAGGCCTTTACCGTACGCCACAACGGGTAAGAAACAGGAGGTTATGATCCAAGGAATGACGCAAGAGGAAGGCCAACCCCTCCATCACTATATGTCTTATATACAGGGGAAGTTCTGTGTAAGGAAGATGAGGGGTACTGTACAGAAGTACTACAATGTATATACATAGGGAGCAGTATTATAGTAGTTATATTCTTGTATATAGGAGCAGTATTATAGTAGTTATATTCTTGTACATAGGAGCAGTATTATAGTAGTTATATTCTTGTACATAGGAGCAGTATTATAGTAGTTATATTCTTGTACATAGGAGGCAGTATTATAGTAGTTATATTCATGTACATAGGAGGCAGTATTATAGTAGTTATATTCTTGTACATAGGAGGCAGTATTATAGTAGTTATATTCCTGTACATAGGAGCAGTATTATAGTAGTTATATTCTTGTACATAGGAACAGTATTATAGTAGTTATATTCTTGAACATAGGAGGAGTATTATAGTAATTATATTCTTGTACATAAGAGCAGTATTATAGTAGTTATATTCTTGTACATAGGAGCAGTATTATAGTAGTTATATTCTTGTACATAGGAGGCAGTATTATAGTAGTTATATTCTTGTACATAGGAGCAGTATTATAGTAGTTATATTCTTGTACATAGGAGCAGTATTACAGTAGTTATATTCTTGAACATAGGAGCAGTATTATAGTAGTTATATTCTTGTACATAGGAGGAGTATTATAGTAGTTATATTCTTGTACATAGGAGCAGTATTATAGTGGTTATATTCTTGTACATAGGAGCAGTATTATAGTAGTTATATTCTTGTACATAGGAGCAGTATTATAGTAGTTATATTCTTGTACATAGGAGGCAGTATTATAGTAGTTATATTCTTGTACATAGGAGCAGTATTATAGTAGTTATATTCTTGTACATAGGAGGCAGTATTATAGTAATTTTATTCTTGTACATAGGAGCAGTATTATAGTAGTTATATTCTTGTACATAGAAGCAGTATTATAATAGTTATATTTTTGTACATAGGAGCAGTATTATAGTAGTTATATTCTTGTACATAGGAGCTGTATTATAAAGATACTAAAGTGAACGTAGTTTGACAGGAAGAACCACTATAGTAGAACTTTCATACAATTCACCTAGACATTCAAGTCTCCTCCTTTCTGAGGTGATCTGGGATTTTGACTGCACACTTCCTACCCCGACTTGAGAATAAAGAAGACTATTAACAGTAAATTCTTTAAAAGCTCAGTTGTCCTATCAGCCCATCTGGATAAAACATCACTGCTGCCGATACTGAGCCCTGAGCTTCTGGAATAATACGGGCCGTTGGTCTTCGGCCAAAGTAAATAAGCCAAGTGTGACAGGGACAGAAGCTGGTTAGGTCAGGAGAAAGCTCCAACAGAGACGAGTCTCCTGTGACTCCATGTAGATGCCGGCAGATCCCATGACCACACATTGGTCCGTACTACTTATTGCAGTAACGTTGGGGGGAAAGTAGATCTGTTGCAAAACTACAACTCCCAGCATGCCCCAATAACTTCCTGCTATGAAAACATTCTAGGAGTTGTAGTTTAGCAACAGCTGGTGAAAAACAGGTTGGAAACGACTTCATTTAGAAAAACAAAATGGAGAACAATCTCTGTAGGAAGAAAACTGCATTTATAATACCGCTTATTGGTCTGCACTGATACATTGTAACAAACTGTCAGCAGTGTTCAGCTCACATAGGATTGTCTGGATATAATATATACTTATAGGTTCCCTATTGGACTGTGTACGTTCTTCTGCACCCATGGAATGACCCCCGAAGTGGTGAGCGAGGGGCCACACCATATCCTAGGCTATAAACTAACGAGCTGCACTGGTTCTGTAATACCGTACATAGCTTTTAGAACTGGATATATCCAAAACTATTCCTATATCAAAGCTGTGACTGGGAAGGAAGCAGAACGCTGTGGAGTTGGATGTTTTTGTAGGAATTTGGCCACAATATCACAGCTATTAATATCCAAGCAATGATTTATTGCCTGTTTGTTCTGGACAAAAATTCCGCTAATCTAGGATTATTCTCTGCCATTTATTGTTCTCAGTTCTCTCTGCTTTTTTCTTTTCTTTTGTTTTTGTGTTATTAACCATTGGGCACGGCCATATATGGGAAAATTATTCATCTGTGGCCCAGGAGCAATGGAAAGGGGTACTCCAATCTTGGACATTGCGGGCATATCACTAGGATGAGCCCCCAATGTCTGATGGGTGCGGGATCCGCTATTTACAATGGAGCCTGTCAGACTGAAGGAGAGCGCACTGCATGGCCGCCTTCCATTTCAATAAGTCTTCGAGCACGCTATTTGGCTATTTTCGGCAGTCCCATAGAAATGAATGGACTTCAGGAGCAGTATTATAGTAGTTATATTCTTGTACATAGGAGCAGTATTATAGTAGTTATATTCTTGTACATAGGAGCAGTATTATAGTAGTTATATTCTTGTACATAGGAGCAGTATTATAGTAGTTATATTCTTGTACATAGGAGCCGTATTATAGTAGTTATATTCTTGTACATAGGAGCAGTATTATAGTAGTTATATTCTTGTATATAGGAGGCAGTATTATAGTAGTTATATTCTTGTACATAGGAGCAGTATTATAGTAGTTATATTCTTGTACATAGGAAGAAGTATTATAGTAGTTATATTCTTGTACATAGGAGCAGTATTATAGTAGTTATATTCTTATACATAGGAGCAGTATTATAGTAGTTATATTCTTGTACATAGGAGCAGTATTAGCAGTAGTTATATTCTTGTACGTAGGAATAGGTATTATAGTAGTTATATTCGTGTACATAGGAGGTTAGTATTATAGTAGTTATATTCTTGTACATAGGAGCAGTATTATAGTAGTTTATATTCTTGTACATAGGAGCAGTATTATAGTAGTTATATCTTGTACATAGGAGCAGTATTATAGTAGTTATATTCTCTACATAGGAGCAGTATTATAGTAGTATATTCTTGTACATAGAGCAGTATTACAGTAGTTATATTCCTGTACACAGGGGGCAGTATTATAGTAGTATAGTCTACATAGTATATAGTAGTTCTATTCTGTACATAGGAACAGTATTTATAGTAGTTATATTCTTGTACATAGGAGCAGTATTATAGTAGTTATATTCTTGTACATAGGAGCAGTATTATAGTAGTTATATTCTTGTACATAGGAGCAGTATTATAGTAGTTATATTCTTGTTACATAGGAGCAGTATTATAGTAGTTATATTCTTGTACATAGGAGCAGTATTATAGTAGTTATATTCTTGTACATAGGAGCAGTATTATAGTAGTTATATTCTTGTACATAGGAGGCAGTATTATATAGTAGTTATATTCTTATACATAGGAGCAGTATTATAGTAGTTATATTCTTGTACATAGGAGCAGTATTATAGTAGTTATATTCTTGTACTAGGAATAGTATTATAGTAGTTATATTCTTGTACATAGGAGGTAGTATTATAGTAGTTATATTCTTGTACATAGGAGCAGTATTATAGTAGTTATATTCTTTTACATAGGAGCAGTATTATAGTAGTTATATTCTTGTACATAGGAGCAGTATTATAGTAGTTATATTCTTGTACATAGGAGCAGTATTATAGTAGTTATATTCTTGTACATAGGAGGCAGTATTATAGTAGTTATATTCTTGTACATAGTAGGCAGTATTATAGTAGTTATATTCTTGTACATAGGAGCAGTATTATAGTAGTTATATTCTTGTACATAGGAGATAGCATTGTAGCCCTTTTCTTCCTGTACATAGATTTCAGTTTTATAGTAGGTAATTCTGTCGGTTTGTTTATAGTATGTGCCGCCTAAGCTGCAATTTGTTTGTCATATATTTGCTTTGCTTTGGCTGTGCCCAACACTTTGATCTGAATGAATCTAGTGAACTACATGTTCCCCATTGCTATTAGCAAACATTACTTCTACTCTTTCTTAATTCCTAACAGGGCATTGTGGCAGAAGCTTGGCTATACATGTGAATTCTTTGTTAGCTGCAGTCATACTTGCGCTTCACACGGTATATGGTTTTTTATGTATTATTCCTTCTAGTTTATACCGACTGTAAAGTAAATTGTTAAATTCCAGCTTCTTGTTAATTTGTGCCATCTAGAGGCGGAATGTAGCATTACATTATTTTAGAGATTGCCTTCACTTTGCTGTAGTGGTTGGCAGTATCGGATTGGGGTTCCTTGGGAGCAATTATACTTGAGACCGAACATCTACAGTGGGGAAAAAAAGTATTTAGTCATCCACCAATTGTACAAGTTCTCCCACTTAAAAAGATGAGAGAAAATCACACTGTCTGATTTTTAAAGAAATTATTTGCAAATTATGATGGAAAATAAGTATTCGGTCAATAACAAAAGTTCATCTCAATACTTTGTTATATATCTTTTGTTGGCAATGACAGAGGTCAAACATTTTCTGTAAGTCTTCACAAGGTCGGCACACACTGTTGCTGGTATGTTGGCCCATTCCTCCATGCAGATCTCCTCTAGAGCAGTGATGTTTTGGGGCTGTCGCTGGGCAACACAGACTTTCAACTCCCTCCAAAGGTTTTCTATGGGATTGAGATCTGGAAACTGGCTAGGCCCCTTCAGGACATTGAAATGCTTCTTACGAGGCCACTCCTTCATTGCCCTGGCGGTGTGCTTGGGATCATTGTCATGCTGAAAGACCCAGCCACGTTTCATCTTCAATGCCCTTGCTCACCATACATGGCCCCATTTATTCTTTCATGTACATAGATCAGTCGTCCTGGTCCCTTTGCAGAGAAACAGCCCCAAAGCATGATGTTGCCACCCCCATGATTCACAGTAGGTATGGTGTTCTTTGGATGCAACTCAGCATTCACTCTCCTCCAAACACAACGAGTTGTGTTTCTACCAAACAGTTCTACTTTGGTTTCATCTGACCATATGACATTCTCCCAATACTCTTCTGGAACATCCAAATGCTCTCTAGCAAACTTCTGATGGGCCCAGATATGTACTGGCTTAAGCAGGGGGACACGTCTGGCACTGCAGGATCTGAGTCCCTGGCGGTGTAGTGTGTTACTTACGGTAGCCTTTGTTACGTTGGTCCCAGCTTTCTGCAGGTCAATCACTAGGTCCCCCCGTATGGTTCTGGGATTTTTGCTCACAGTTCTTGTGATCATTTTGTCCCCACGGGGTGAGATCTTGCGTAGAGCCCCTGATGGAGGGAGATTATCAGTGGTCTTGTATGTCTTCCATTTTCTAATTATTGCTCCCACAGTTGATTTCTTCACACCAAGTACTTACCTATTGCAGATTCAGTCTTCCCGGGCTGGTGCAGGTCTACAATTTTGTTTCTGGTGTCCTTCGACAGCTCTTTGGTCTTCACCTTAGTGGAGTTTGGAGTGTGACTGTTTGAGGTTGTGGACATGTGTCTTTTATACTGATAACAAGTTCAAACAGGTGCCATTACTACAGGTAATGAGTGGAGGACAGAGGAGCCTCTTAAAGAAGAAGTTACAGGTCTGTGAGAGCCAGAAATCTTGCTTGTTTGTAGGTGACCAAATACTTATTTTCCCCCATAATTTGCAAATAAATTCTTTAAAAATCAGACAATGTGATTTTCTGGATTTGTTTTCTCATTTTGTCTCTCATAGTTGAGGTTTACCTATGATGTTAATTATAGGCCTCTCTCATCTTTTTAAGTGGGAGAACTTGCACAATTGGTGGCTGACTAAATACTTTTTTCCCCCACTGTATATCCTCAATAATTCTAACAGGATTTGAATCAAAGAAATATTTGGCAAGTGATTGGCTCCAAAAGCAGATACATTTTTTTTCTCCTGTACCTTTGGGGCTCACTAGAGGATCCACTGATTCTGTGGTCGGACCATCCGACCCTGGAGGTTGCATAAGGTTAGATAAGTGAAGTTAATGAGGCATACAGTATCTAGATATCCCTATGCCATATATGTCTGTAATATGGGCCCCACCTCTGAGAAAGAAGATCCTCCGACCCATCCACATCCATGCTGACAACCAATTCAGCAGAGGCCAGGCTATTTTTATAATGTCCACCATGTGGTATAAATGACATGCCAGCTTTATTCAGAGGGTCAGTATGTTTACGGTGATACCTGATTTATACAATATTTTAATGTTTTGTAACTTTTGTCCAATAAAAGCTATAACACTGTATTTTTCACTTTATAAGATGCCAAAAGTGAGGGTAGAACGAGCAGTACGCCTTATAAAGCAAATACTAATGAGCGCCTCCATCATGGAAGTGTTGATTACTATGCAAAAAGGCTCAGGAGCGGTGAGTGTAGCCCTGCTAGCACTGGCTGTACTCACCGATCCCTGGTCTTCCTCCGGGCCCCGCGCGGCACGTGTCCTCCCTACAGTGTCAGGACGTAGTGCTTTTAGGCATGCACTATGATCTGATGTTGTGCAACAATTCACAGTACAGCGCTGGTCCAGAATAAGACCAGGGAGTGGTGAGTGGCGAAGAGTGCACTGTCCAAAGCAGGAGAAGTAAGTTAATTTCTTTATTTTATGTCTGATTTGAGGTCTGTTAAATATTGGGAGTCTGATCTGAGGCCGGATAGATATTGTGAGTCTGATTTGAGGCCGGATAAAAAATTGGGAGTCTGATCTAAGGTCTGATGAGGTTTGGGGGGTCTGATCTGAAGCCTGATGAAGTTTGGGATGGTCTGAGGTCTGATGAAGATTGAGGGGTCTGATCTGAGGCCTTATAAAGATTGAGGGGTCTGATCTGAGGTCTGATGAAGATTCAGGGGTCTGATCTGAGGCCTGATGAAGATTGAGGGGTCTGATATGAGGTCTGATGAAGATTGAGGGGTCTGATCTGAGGCCCTGATGAAGATTGAGGGGTCTGATCTGAGGCCTGATAAAGATTGGGAGTCTGATCTAAGGTCTGATGATGTTTGGGGGTGTGATCTGAAGCCTGATAAGGTTTGGGGGGTAATCTGAGGTCTGATGAAGATTGGGGGGTGATCTGAGGTCTGATGAAGATTGAGGGGTCTGATCTGAGGTCTGATGAGGTTTGGGGTGGTCTGAGGTCTGATGAGGTTTGGGGTGGTCTGAGGTCTGATGAAGTTTGGGGGGTAATCTGAGGTCTGATTAAGATTGAGGGGTCTGATCTGAGGCCTAATGAATATTGAGGGTATGATCTGATGTCTAATGAAAAATCATTTTTCTGACTTTCCTCCTGTAAAACCTAGTTGCGCCTAATTCCTCCTGTGAAAAATATAGTAAATCATTTTAAAATATATAAATGTAATAATAAATCATTTGTTTTTATGTTGCCATATTCTGACACACAGGACTGTTTTGCTTTTGAGTGAGGTTGTTTTTCTATGGGAAGAGTTGCCGTTCATTAGTACCATTTTGCATATGTATATATATATATATATATATATATTTTTTTTTTAATTGCTTTTATTCCAGTTTTTTATTCATGCATTGTTATTTACCATACAGAGTTGTTATAGACGCAGTGATACCACTTAGGTGTACTTTTATTTAGGTATTTTTCTATTCTTTTTAATACTAAGAGGTTTTTTTTAATGTTTTTTCTTATGCTCTAATTTTTAAACATTTTTATGGACCCCAGCATCCAAAGGGTTATATGGCTGGGACTGGAGGGATTGTTTCTATGATATGCAGGTGATGACACCTACTGCTGGTGCAGGTTCAGCTCAGCTCTGTATATACAGTATATGGCGGTACTGGATATGCAAGGTGAATGTTAAAGGGGTTCTCTGGGACTTTTAGATCTTCTGCCTATCCTCAGGAATAGTGTTCAGTATCAGATTGGTGGTGGTCCGACTCCCAGCAGCCCGCCGATCAGCTGCTCTACAATAGCAGTGAATGGAGGCAGCACTGCAGTATCCAGCTGTAAACATTATATATATTTGGTGTCAATGGTGACCTTAAATGACCCCTGCCCCCCTCCTGGTTGCTATGATACACACTGCGTGGCAATGACACCCCCTCGCAGCACTGCAAATGCTACACAATGAGCGATCTGTTTGTGTCAGCCTGATCCTGTTGCCATGGATACAGTAATAGACAATTCTATACGTGTGCTGCAAGAGATACAAAATGTCCTAAAGCTGATTGATCGTCCCATCCAACCCTGCACCATGTGCTATGAAGAAGGTGGGTGCTTGTAAAGAATGTGATGCTGGTGTCCAACCAGGAGAACCTGAAGATCTCCACCACTGAACAGTGTCTTGTAAACGGCAGCTGAAGATTAGTACAGGATAAGTAATGTATGTACACAGTGACTGCACCAGCAGAATAGTGAGTGCAGCTCTGGAGTATAATACAGGATGTAACTCAGGATCAGTACAGGATAAGTAATGTATGTACACAGTGACTGCACCAGCAGAATAGTGAGTGCAGCTCTGGAGTATAATACAGGATGTAACTCAGGATCAGTACAGGATAAGTAATGTATGTATGCAGTGACTGCACCAGCAGAATAGTGAGTGCAGCTCTGGAGTATAATACAGGTTGTAACTCAGGATCAGTACAGGATAAGTAATGTAATGTATGTACACAGTGACTGCAGCAGCAGAAATAGTGAGTGCAGCTCTGGAGTATAATACAGGATATAGCTCAGGATCAGTACAAGATAAGTAATGTATGTACACAGTGACTGCACCAGCAGAATAGTGAGTGCAGCTCTGGAGTATAATACAGGATGTAACTCAGGATCAGTACAGGATAAGTAATGTATGTACACAGTGACTGCACCAGCAGAATAGTGAGTGCAGCTCTGGAGTATAATACAGGATGTAACTCAGGATCAGTACAGGATAAGTAATGTATGTACACAGTGACTGCACCAGCAGAATAGTGAGTGCAGCTCTGGAGTATAATACAGGATGTAACTCAGGATCAGTACAGGATAAGTAATGTATGTATGCAGTGGACTGCCACCAGCAGAATAGTGAGTGCAGCTCTGGAGTATAATACAGGATGTAACTCAGGATCAGTACAGGATAAGTAATGTATGTACACAGTGACTGCACCAGCAGAATAGTGAGTACAGCTCTGGAGTATAATACAGGATGTAACTCAGGATCAGTACAGGATGAGTAATTTATGTATGTACACAGTGACTGCACCAGCAGAATAGTGAGCGCAGCTCTGGAGTATAATACAGGATGTAACTCAGGATCAGTACAGGATAAGTAATGTATGTACACAGTGACTGCACAGCAGAATAGTGAGTACAAGCTCTGGAGTATAATACAGGATGTAACTCAGGATCAGTACAGGATGAGTAATTTATGTATGTACACAGTGACTCCACTAGCAGAATAGTGAGTGCAGCTCTGGAGTATAATACAGGATGTAAAGGCCCTTTTAGACGGGCCGATTATTCTCCCTGCCCGAGCGCCGATCAGCGATATTGGCGCTCGGGCAGGGAGCCTTTACACGGCCCGACGAATCGAGCGCCGGGCCGCACGAGTGATCGCTGTATCGCTCGTGCGGCGGGAAGCTCCATACTGTCAGGCGCACATCGCCTGTTTACACAGGGCGATGTGCGCCCGACAGATTGGATCTTTTGGTTTCTACAAAAGATCCAATCAGCCGACGAACGAGCGTTTTGCTCGTTCGTCGGCTGATTAGGGCCACTTTTACACGGGCCGATTATCGGCACTAGCGTTCCTAGGAACGATTTTTCGGCCGATAATCGGCCCGTGTAAAAGGAACTCAGGATCAGTACAGTAACTCAGGATTCTTCTGAATACGTTTTTGGTCAGTGCCAAATCATGTTTTTATCTGGAGGATCTTTTTATAAGAATGTGTCATCCCAGTCTGCACGTCTAGGCCTTGGTGTCTGGGAGTGGGATGTGAAGGTTCTAGTTTTGTGTTTTCTCGGGGGAAACAAGAAGTGTAAGATTTATCAGATCTCAGTCTGGCTGCCCATGGATGACTGATAATGTGTGAAGACATAGGTCAGACCCGAATCCTAGTTATCTTATCTGATGTCCATTGCTGGGATTTTATGGTGGTCCCATCATCCCCATAATCACCTATAATCTAACATAGTTACTTTTTCGGGTGGGGGGGTCAGCAGAAAGGGGTTCACTTCATGCAGTGATGGTCCACCTGTGGTATTGCTCCAGCCCTTGGTGATGCGGTTAGGACAGAGGGTATGCATAGACTGAAAAATATAGGACTTGTGCAGTGGCGTAACTAGAAATGACTGGCTCCCCAGTAACTTCACAACCCCCTCCTTCGATGAAATTCCCAGTCCTTTGTCTAGTCAAGATGGCTTTCTCAGATGAGACCCAGGAGCCACTCCATCCATTTCCTACAGTGTCTCTGTATATAATGTAATTTTATAATACTGTTGAGGGGGCCTTGACAGTAAAATTGTTTAGTCTTCCTCCTGGGTGGGCCCCTTCTGAGGTTTGGGCCCCAGAGCAGCTGCTTCCTCTATAGCTACGGCTATGGGCTTGTGCATGTGAGTGTATCTGCTAGTGTAGGGTTCCCCCGGCTAAGCCTGAAAACTGACTATAGTCTCAAGCCTCATGCCGCCGGGTGTAGACTGTGTCTACTTGTTCATCAGATCTCTCTTTCCTTTGATCCATGAAAAATATGTGACTGATATCTACCATTGTCATCCATTTTGAACCACACGTGGATGGATTCCCTGTCACCCGGTCATTAGAATGTCCTCTTCCCTCCTTAGCACTTCTTGTCACTCAATCCCATTGTGGGATTTTTGCAGCCATAGAATAAGAGGCAACCATAGACAAGAGACAGGCCAGGGGTCAATACTGGGAGTAGAACCACAGGTACCAGGTGACAAATCGAAAGGGTGAGACAGGAGCAGAATCCAGGAATGCAGCATGGGGCAGGAACGGAGTCAAACTGCAGCAGGAACAGTGTGCCTTAAAGGGGTTCTCCAGGAATTAAGAAAATGAAAATACTTAAATATTACTTTATAATAAATATATTCCCAAATACCTTTCATTATTTATTATGGCTCATTTTGTCGGGGGAGCAATCATCAGGAGACACAAAATGGCCGCAGTCCTACCAGTACACAGAGAACCTGTCCTAATCACACAGGAGGACAAGTTACTTCACAGCACTGAGGTAAAGATCTGCCTCATCCTCCTCTCTGCTCTGTGGGAATGGATGAGGCAGCTCTTTACCTCAGTGTTGTGAAGTAACTTGTCCTCCTGTGTGATTAGGACAGGTTCTGTGTGTACTAATAGGACGGCGGCCATTTTATTTTTCCTAGTGATTACCCCATAGACCAGGGGTGGGGAACCTTTTTCCTGTCGAGGGCCATTTGAAAATTTTCAAAATGATTCGAGGGCCGTACAAAATTAACAACTTTTAAAATTTTATGCAGCATGGTGGGCGTTGTAATCCATATGAAGGTGTCCATAAGCTACCTGTATTAATGATTCATGTCATTTGGACAGCGTCCTATGGATTACAACCCTCACTATGCTGCAGTAAAATTTTATGCAGCATGGTGGGCGTTGTAATCCATATGAAGGTGTCCATAAGCTACCTGTATTAATGATTCATGTCATTTTGGACAGCTTCATATGGATTACAACCCTCACTATGCTGCAGTAAATTTTAAAGCAGCATGGTGGGGGTGGTAGTCCATGTGAGGCTATCCAAAAGCCAGCTGATATGATCTCTAATGTAATTTTTGCACAACTTTACCAGAATTACAACTCTAACCATGCTGCATTTTATTGCAGCATGGTTAGAGTTGTAAAACTGGTAAATCTGTCCAAAGATTACATTAGAGATCATATCAGCTAGCTTTTGGATAGCCTCACATGGACTACCACCCCCACCATGCTGCTTTAAAATTACTGCAGCATGGTGGGGGTGGTAGTCCATGTGAGGCTTAATAGACATTTTATTTGGGGGACCGGACAGGACAGGGCACAGGCCCTACTTACAATTGACAGGGGCATGAATCTGCGTGGCGGGGATACGGGCTGCGGGGTGACAGGGCTGCCGGGTTACAGCGCGGCAGTACTACTGGCGCGCTGAGGATGGATGACTGCGTGGAACAGTAAGCAGGGAGCGCGCTGGTGAACGAGGTGGGGTGGGCAGCGGCTTACAGTAGTAAGCCCGCCCGCCCACCTCCACACCGCACTCTTTGCTTCCTGCTGCTGAGGAGCTGAGGAGCGTGGTGTAACGCTGGCGCGGGCGGGCAGACAGACGTAGCATGGTGCGTTGTTGCGCATCATGCTGAGCCGGAGGCCGGGGGCCGGATTGGAGGACCTCGCGGGCCTGATGCGGCCCGCGGGCCGGACGTTCCCCACCCCTGCCATAGACAAAACGAGCCATTATAACTAATGAAAGGTATTTGGGACTATAATTATTATAACGTAATATTTAAGTATTTTCATTTTCTTAGTTCCTGGAGAACCCCTTTAAAGGGGTTTTCCGGGACCCACTGAATCCTGCACAGCCAACTAAATTAAATAGAGTGCATCTGTGGAAGAATTTTTATAATTTACTTACCGCTCTAAAGTTGTGTAGATCGGTCACTTGGAACTCAGTCACGGTCCTCTTCTGAAAATCCTGCTTCCACCAACATCATATCTGTTACCAGGTTTCCCGCCCTATGGACAGGACGTCACTTCTCCTTTGGATGGGGCCAGAACTATTCTTCTTCTTGGCGCCTGCACTGAACAAGTGGATTCAAGAGTTTGTGTATGCGCCTAGGAGAAGAATGGATCTTGTTCTGTCCATAGCCCAACCTGGTAAAGGACGCGATGTCGATGGAAGCAGGATTTTTAAGTAGAGGAGCATTGTGTGACCAGGATCCCCGGAGGACGATCCACGTAACTTTAGAATGCTAAGTATAACAAATATAGTTGTGTGGATGGGTCCATTCTCCTTCATAGGTGTTATGTTAATCAATCTGGGTTTTTGTGACCCTGTGCGTCTTAGAACACCCCTTTGATCTATAAGCAAGGTGCAGAACCTGGAGCCCCCATTAAATAGGCCATCAGGGCTGACTATCTTTGATCGTGAATATAGAAGCTGTTTTTGGAACAAAGGAGGAGCCCGATGCAGCTGATTCGGGTGAGGTAAGTAACGGTAGTTCAGTGATGACATTAATGAAAGTGGAACTAACTAGCTTCTCCCAATTAGGGCTCATGCACGCGACTGTTGTTGGCCAATTCCCGTATTGTGGCCCTCAAACAGCGGATCTACAATATATGGTCACCGGCCATTTGTGCACCGCATCATGGATGCGGACCCATTCACTTGAAGGTGGGGTGTGGAAAAAAGCACGGAAGCACTACATGTTCCATGGGTTTTCTGTCTGTGCCTCAACACTGCAAAATAATAGAACTTGTTCTATTTTTTTGAGGTGCGAACGGATCACGGACCCGTTCAAGTTGAATGGGTCTGGATCCGTCCGTGGCATCAACACTGACAGTGCCTGTGCAATTTGCGGTCCCCTATGCACGTAACAGGCGGCACACTGTTTGTGTGCATAAGCTCTTAGGGTTTTTATACAATGCATTCGGAAAGTCTTAAAGGGGTATTCTCATCTTAGACAATGGGGGCATATCGCTAGGATATGCCCCCATTGTCTTATAGGTGCTGGTCCCACCGCTGGGACCCGCACCTATAGCCAGAACGGAGCGGGGAGTGCTGCGCCTGGAGGACCCCAGGTTCCGGGGGTCCGGCCACCACCAGGCGCAGCTCCCCGCGCCGCTCATAGGAATGAATGGGAGCCGGGCCGTGCATGCGCGGTCGGCTCCCATTCATTTCTATGGAGCCGACGGAAGTAGCCGAGCCAGCGCTCGGCTATTTTCGGCGGCCCCATAGAAATGAATGGAGGGCAGCTGCGCATGCACAGTGCGCCCTCATTCACTTCGGGGGCTCCGTTCTCGATATAGGTGCGGGTCCCAGCGGTGGGACGCCGCACCTATAAGACAATGGGGGCATATCCTAGCGATATGCCCCGATTGTCTAAAATGAGAATAACCCTTTAAGACCCTTTCACTTTTTCAACATTTTGTTATGTTGCTCCTTGCGCTTAAAATTAAAAAACAAAACAAAAACAATTCAAGTCCCCCCCCCCCAATTCTGCACGTCAATGCCCCATAATAAGAAAGTGAAAATAGAACTTTAGAAATGTTTCCAAATTTATTAAAAAGGAAAAACTAAAATTTTGCCTGGACATAAGTATTCAGACCCTTTTCTCTGACACGTGACCTTTAGCCCTGGGGACCTCCCATTTCTCTGGATCATCTCTGAGATGTTTCTGCACCTTTGTTGGCGTCACCCCTGGTAAATTCAGATGACTGGGCATGATTTGGAAAGACACAGCCCTGTCTTTATAAGGTCTCACAGCTGACAATGCATATCAGAGGAAAAACCAAGCCATGAGGAGGAAAGAACTGCCTGTAGAGCTCAGAGACAGGATTGTGTGGAGGCTGAGATCTGGAGAAGGGAACAAAAACATTCTGATCTACTGAAAGGTCCCAAGAGCACAGTGGCCTCCATAATTCTTAAATGGAATAAGTTTGGAACAACGAGGACTCTTTCTAGAGCACAACTAAGTAATTAGGTTGGAAACGCCTTGGTAAGAGAGGTGACCAAGAACACAATGGTCACTCTTGCTGATCTCTGAAAATCCTGTAGGTTGATGGTAGAAACTTCCAGTAGGTCAAAACATCACTGCAGCCTCCACCAATCTGGGCTTTATGGCCAGAAAGAACCCTTTCCTCAGTAAAATACACATGAATGTTTGCAAAAAGCACCAAAAGGACTCTCAGACTATGAGAAAAAAGATTCTCTGGTCTGATGAAACCAAGACTGAACTTTGTGACCACAATTCTAAGTGCCATGTTTGGACGAAAGCAGATACTGCTCATCACCTGCCCAATACCATCCCTACAGTGAAGCATGCTGGTGGCAGCATCATGCTGGGGACAGGTAGACTGGTCAGGGTGGAGGGAAAGCTGAATGGAGCAAAGTCCAGAGATATTCTTAAAGAAAACCTGAAACAAAGTGCTCTGGACCTCAGACTGGACCACAGGTTCACCTTCCAACAAGCACACAGCCAAGACAACACATGAGCGGCCTAGGGAGAACTCTGTGAATGTCCTTGAGTGGCCAAGCCAGAGACCTGACCTGAACCCTATCGAACATCTCTGGAGAGACCTGAAACATATGTCCACAGTTGGCCCCCATCCAATCTGAGAGGATCTGTAGAGAACAATGGCAGAAAATCCCCAAATCCAATTGTGCAAACCTTGTGGCATCATCTCCAAGAAGACTGGAGACTGTAATCTCTGACAAAGGGGCTTCAACTAAGTCCTGAGTCTGAACACTTTTGTCAATGCAAAATTCTAGTTTTTTCTTTTCTTTTTTTAAATTAGTAACATTTTCTAACATTCTGTCCTCACTTTCTCATTATGGGGGACAGAATGATGACAGAAAAATTTAATTTTTACATTTTTAAAAAAATTTTTAGCACAAGGAGCAACATAGCAAGATTTTAAAACGTGAAAGGGTCTGAAGACTTTCTGACTGCATTGTATGTCTTTTGATGTGACTTGTTATCAAGAGATAGCAAAGAGCAGTGGCCCATAATATGGCACTTGGGGCCCAAAAACCTCTGCGCTCTGTAGAGACCGGTTGCCATGGTAATAATTCCCGCAGCCGGCATTCAAAACCTTTCACGTTGCATCCTGCTGAATGCATCGACATCCGAGACGGCTCCCTGGAAATGCGTGTTTAACGCAGTTGCGTATGTATACACGCCGGTGTTTCTATAGTGGTCTCCATGGTGATGGTATTACACTGTTCCCGGTTAACTGTCCTTGTGCCGCACTGGTCGTCACGGCTCATGTCTTATGGCATGCATTAAGACTTAACAAGGTCAAGAGAGTGGGTGGATGGCAAGAGAAGCTAAAAGAAAAAAAAAGTAATTATCCGTATGCAATTATGCTGGGTCTTTAATTTTAATTTTCCAAAATGGCTGACCACGCGAGCTAACGAGCTGAACATCTGTCAACCAAGTCCGAAATTCAATAACGATTGATCAGAAAATAAACATTTCCTGCTACTACTGTTCTTCTGCTGCTCTGGTCCCCGATCCTCTCCACGTCCTGTTCTCAGCCTCGACACCCCTGAATCAGCTTGGACTACCACTCAACCAATTACTGGTTCTCCTTAGTATAGAACATCAGTACTAGGTTTGTGGGAGTCCTTCTCTGGCTCTTTAGGAGGGACCATCACTACCAGGTTGGTGGGAGTCCATCTTTGGCTCTTTAGGATAGACCATGAGTACTAGATTAGTGGGAGTCCATCTCTGGCTCTTTAGGATAGACCATCAGTAGTAGGTTGGTGGGAGTCCACCTCTGGCTCTTTAGGATAGACCATCACTACTAGGTTGGTGGGAGTCCATCTCTGGCTCTCAGTACTAGGTTGGTGGAGTCCATCTGTGGCTCTTTAGGCTAGACCATCAGTACTAGGTTGGTGGAAGTTCATCTCGGGCTCATTAGGATAGACTATCAGTACTAGGTTGGTGGGAGTCCATCTCTGGCTGTTTAGGATAGACCATCAGTACTAGGTTTGTGGGAGTCCATCTCTGGCTCTCAGTACTAGGTTGGTGGAGTCCATCTCTGGCTCTTTAGGATAGACCATCAGTACTAGGTTTGTTGGGAGTCCATCTCTGGCTCTTTAGGATAGACAATCAGTACCAGGTTGGTGAGAGTCCACCTCTGACTCTTTAGGATAGACCATCAGTACTAGGTTTGTGGGAGTCCATCTCTGGCTCTCAATACTAGGTTGGTGGAGTCCATCTCTGGCTCTTTAGGATAGACCATCAGTACTAGGTTGGTGGGAGTCCATCACTGGCTGTTTAGGATAGACCATCAGTACTAGGTTTGTGGGAGTCCATCTCTGGCTCTCAATACTAGGTTGGTGGAGTCCATCTCGGGCTCATTAGGATAGACTATCAGTACTAGGTTGGTGGGAGTCCATCACTGGCTGTTTAGGATAGACCATCACTACTAGGTTGGTGGGAGTCCACCTCTGGCTCTTTGGATTGACCATCAGTACTAGGTTGGTGGGAGTCCATATCTGGCTCTCAGTACTAGGATGGTGGAGTCCATCTCTGGCTCTTTATGATAGACCATCAGTACTAGGTTGGTGGGAGTCCATCTCTGGCTCTTTAGGATAGACCTTCAGTACTAGGTTAGTGGGAGTCCATCCCCTGGCTCTTTAGGACAGACTATCAGTACTAGGTTAGTAGGATTCCATCTTTGGCTCTTTAGGATAGACCTTCAGTACTATTTTGGTGGGCATCTATCTCTGGCTCTTTAGAATAGACCATCAGTACTAGGTTAGTGGGAGTCCATCTCTCTGCACCAAAAATCAGGTGATTGACACTGATCCCCTTCATTGTTTACCAGTCATGGCGCCGAACTTTCAGTAGTGGCTGTGTCTGGTATTGTAGTTCTATTCAGGTGAATAGGACTAAGCTGCAATACCTGGCAGAGCCACAATGTACCGACAATGAAGGGGATCGGAGGCCCTTTCATTCAGTTAATTGGTGGGTACCCCTACCATTATGATTATTGGTATCCTAAGGCAGGAATCATCAACGTTCAGTGCCCTAGCTGCTGTGAAACTACAACTCCCAGCATGCACACTTTCTTGGCTGTTCTTGTAACTTCCATAGAAGTGAAAGGAGGATTCTGGGAGTTGTAGTTTTTGAACAGATGGAACACCTGAGGTTGCTGATCCCTGTCCTACGGAGAGGACATCAGTTTTGCAGAGCTGGAGACCCCCTTTAAATTTTGATGATATTTGGTGATATTTGTTTCCACCTTGTTTTCTCAAAATTCCATTCTCTGCAGCGTTATTTATCCAGAGCCTTCTGGTTCTTAAAAAAGAACCAAAGTTTTGTTTCCATGCAGCATTCATTATTGACGGCAACCATGTTTTGACTTGCTTTTTTTTGTTATCCTGCCTTCCCACAATTTCATGTACTACTCAGCCTGTGCCTCCTGATGCATAAATATAATTCCAAAACTGTAGGGAAGACTGACACTGAAACCAATAGAATGCGATTTTATGTAGCAGTGCAAATGCA
Source organism: Rhinella marina (assembly GCA_900303285.1). Lineage (NCBI taxonomy): Eukaryota > Metazoa > Chordata > Amphibia > Anura > Bufonidae > Rhinella > Rhinella marina. The sequence continues at coordinate 70,161 of ONZH01031324.1, forward strand.
TATGTCATACAGGGTCAGCGGAAAGCTGGATATTAGCTGTATCTACCCAGCATCTATGACGGAGGAGATGCTCGCGCTGAGCCCTATTACAGATGTGCGCGGTTGAGTTTCCCCGCGGTGAGGATCACAGCGTCCGGAGCGGCTCACATTAACATTCAGCACAGCCCGTGCCGATGAGTCACCCAATCAGGGATACGCGCCCAGACATCTAATTCCTTGTCTGCAGAAGATCAGACCCCTGCACCCCCAGGAGAATTGGGTTTCAGAGTAAATTACGGCAGTCAGCTCTCACCTGCAGCGCCAAGAGCACGGGGAAAAAAGCGCTGTCCGCTACAAGACGTTTAGAGCGGGAAAAATGCTATAAATCCAGCAATTGTGATGATGACAAGGCTGCAGGAGGTCAGACAGCCCTCAGAGCCCTTGGTTTTAGCTAAATAAAATGTATCAAAGGAAATTGTGTCAGTTTTGACTGTAGCACTAGCATTATATTCATGAATTATCCAAATCACTAGTCAGACCACACATGGAGTACTGTGTACAGTTCTGGGCTCCTGTGAACAAAGCAGACATAGCAGGGCTGGAGAGGGTTCAGAGGAGGGCAACTAAAGTAATAACTGGAATGGGTGGACTACAGTTTCCAGAAAGATTATCAAAATTAGACTTATTCACTTTAGAAAAAAGACAACTGAGGGGAGATGTAATAACTATGTATAAATATATCAGGGGTCAGTACAGAGATCTCTCCCATCATCTATTTATCCCCAGGACTGTGACTGTGACGAGGGGACATCCTCTGCGCCTGGAGGAAAGAAGGTTTGTACACAAACATAGAAGAGGATTCTTTACGGTAAGAGCAGTGAGACTATGGAACTCTCTGCCTGAGGAGGTGGTGATGGTAAGTTCACTGATAAGAGATCAGGAGGGGCCTGGATGTATTTCTGGAGGTAATAATATTACAGGTTATAGTTACTAGAGAGGGGTCGTTGATACAGGGAGTAATTCTGATGTCTGATTGGAGTCGGGAAGGAATTTTTTCCCTAAAGTGAGGAAAATTGGCTTCTACCTCACAGGGTTTTTTGCCTTTCCTCTGGATCAACTTGTAGGAAAACAGGCCGAACTGGATGGACAGATGTCTTTTTTTTTGTCCTTATAAACTACCGTATGTTACTATGTTACTAATTAGGACGCTGCGGAGACATCGGTGCAAGCTTCAGGGCCTAAACAGCTGCTGACCTCCAGCCACCGCAAAACCTTGCGCATCTTTCCTCGAGATCAGGCATGGACACTGACCATTGTGGTTATCTGGTGATGATGGCACCTGTTGAGTGGTGGGATATATCAGGCAGCAAGTGGACAGTTCTTGAAGATGACGTGGTGGAAGCAGGATAAATGAGCAAGCGTGAGAATCTGAGTGCCTGTGACAAGGGAAATAGCAATGATGTGACCCAGTCATCTAGACATCTTAAAAACGGCAGGTCTTGTGGGGTGTTCCCAGTATACGGGTTAGATCCTACCAGAAGTAGGATAACCAATGAGAGGGTCATGGACACCCAAGGCTCATTGATGTGTGTGGGGAGTGAAAGCTAGGCAGGAACAGCTTGAGGAACATGACTCCATGATCTCCAAATTCCACAGATCATCATGTGTGGGATGTGCTGGATGTCTGTGGAGGCCTCACCTCCAGACCTCCTAAGTGTCCTTGTTTTGTAGGAACCGCCCTTTTTTTGATCCAAGTCCCTCTGTGCTCTGTGTCCCTCTTTTTGATCTGAGGTATAGAATTGCATTATTACATGTCCAGTATTGATCCAGAAAGTGTTTCTCTGGTTCTTCTCTGTATATTAGAGCATGTCTTGCATATTATTTCAATATTTGATGCAATTTGGATGTTAGACATTTCTATATTCAGATAATTTTAGCGTTAATGTAAGAAAACTAAAAAAGTGTATGGATAAGCAGGGAAAATGAACCTTAAGTGACCCTCTTTGACCGTCCAAAAATTTGGGAGGTATGTGTACCTCACAAATTACAGGATCTGTTGCTAATGCTGTGGCACCAGACACTGCAGGACACCTTTAGAGGTGTTGTAGAGTCCACGCCATGCTATGTGCAATGATCCCCACCACAAATGTTTGCAGGACCTGCAGAGATGAGGTCATGTGGCTATATGTGTGTAGGACCTGGACAGATGAGGCCATGTGACTGTATGTGTGTAGTACCTGGACAAATAAGGTCATGTGACTATATGTAGTACCTGGACAGATGAGGTCATATGACTGTATGTATGTAGTACATGGACAGATTAGGTCATGTGACTGTATGTATGTAGTACCTGGAAAAATGAGGTCATGTGACTGTATGTAGTAATTGGACAGATGAGGTCATGTGACTGTATGTATGTAGTACCTGGACAGATGAGGTCATATGACTGTATGTAGGACCTGGACAGATGAGGTCATGTGACTATATGTGTGTAGGACTTGGACAGATGAGGTCATGTGGCTATATGTGTGTAGTACCTGGATAGGTGAGGTCATGTGACTATATGTGTGTAGTACCTAAACAGATGAGATCATGTGACTATTTGTGTGTAGTACCTGGACAGATGAGGTCATGTGACTATATGTGCGTAGTACCTGGACAGACAAGGTCATGTGACTATGTGTGTGTAGTACCTGGACAGATGAGGTCATGTGACTATGTGGTGTGTAGTACATGGACAGATTAGGGCAGGCCATTTTACTATATGTGCACAGGGCATGGACAGATGAGGTCATGTGACTATGTGTGTGTAGTACCTGGACAGATGAAGGTCATGTGACTATGTGAGTGTAGTACCTGGACAGATTAGGGCAGGCCATTTTACTATATGTGCACAGGGCATGGACAGATGAGGTCATGTGACTGTATGTGTGTAGTACCTAGATAGATAAGGACATGTGACTATGTGTGTGTAGTACCTGGACAGGTAAGGTCATGTGACTATGTGTGTGTAGTACCTGGACAGATGAAGTCATGTGACTATGTGTGTGTAGTACCTGGACAGATGAGGCCATTTTACTATATGTGCACAGGGCATGGACAGATAAGAACATGTGACTAAGTGTGTGTAGTACCTGGACATATGAGGTCATGTGACTACAGGTTTTATAGCCAGAGGGCTGAGAAACAAGAAGGCTCCACAGGTACGTGTGGGGGGTACTGTGTAGGCCCACTGGGTAAGTGTATGGGGTCTGGCAGGGCAACGCTGGGGAGGATGTCAAGTTTCGGGAACAATCTAGGGTTTACGGTCTACTTAATTCGCCATTGGGGTAGGTAAGTATGACACACATACATACATGTACACGTGTATATATAGGGATTGTACATCCACCTATATGTTGCTGCACACATATATTACAGAAACACATCATTTCCATACACAGATTTTACATATTTCATATTTCTACCTCCACATTATAAATGATACCGGAGCTCGATATACATTATACAGTAAATTACCGCACAAAGGAAACACAAACCAGTCTGTACAAACACACATCCGACACAGCAAAGCAAATCAGAAGGGTTCCAGGGTCATTCACCGTAGGCAGCCATATTGGTTCTGGGAGAGCTCCGCCTCCCTGACTCCTCAGAACCACGGCTCACAGGAGTCAGCTGCAGGGAGATGTGTCATGTGACCAGTCTTGGCTCTCCTGAATGGCTGAAAGGGATTGTGAAGGGGAGAGGTATAGACATGATTTATCCAGAGCCTAGATGACGATGAAAACCATTTTGAGTCCCACATATAACATCCACAGAGGTCTTTTTGTCCCAAATGGACCCGCGAGGCTTTGTGCACCTTCCCTTATGTAAAACAGTTTTTAAAATATATATACAAAAAGGCAAAAACCATGGCCTCCTGTAGTGAGGGGACCCGGGCCAATCTGAATAGAGGTCTTGTAGGCAGCCATCTTGTAAGCTCCATCTTGAATGAGGAGTGGAGGGTTACATGATGGAGCAGGTGAACCCGCAGCACTCTTTTAGGAGCGTTAACCCTGTTTTCGTGACGAAGGGATTGGAGGTTTGCTGGGAGCGCGAGGTGATTGTAGCCGTCTTGTCCTTCCTGCGAACTGGAGAAGGGTTATAAACAGTCAAAGATGGTGGACGGTGATAATACATCACAATCCATATACAGTACAGTGTATTGTATTCCTCACCCAGATGGAAAATGAGTACCCAAAATGGTGGAAAGTCATGTGACCCTGTCCTCCATTATAGAAAATTACTCACCTGCTTTCTTCAGGTAACTTTTAGAAAGTTTACTCTGTAGAAAATCTGCCATTTCTTTGTCCTCCTCTCGTTCCCTGAGAAAAGGTGTGAGACATTATTATATATGTACAGCTGGTATAAGTTATACATCTTCTTGTATATAATGATATGGAGCATGCTGGTATAACCTGGGTATCTCCTGTATATTATTATATATGTACAGCTGGTATAAGTTATACATCTTCTTGTATATAATGATATGGAGCATGCTGGTATAACCTGGGTATCTCCTGTATATAATTATATATGTACAGCTGGTATAAGTTATACATCTTCTTGTATATAATGATATGGAGCATGCTGGTATAACCTGGGTATCTCCTGTATATAATTATATATGTACAGCTGGTATAAGTTATACATCTTCTTGTATATAGTGATATGGAGCATGCTGGTATAACCTGGGTATCTCCTGTATATAATTATATATGTACAGCTGGTATAAGTTATACATCTTCTTGTATACAGTGATATGGAGGCATGCTGGTATAACCTGGGTATCTCCTGTATATAATTATATATGTACAGCTGGTATAAGTTATACATCTTCTTGTATATAGTGATATGGACCATGCTGGTATAACCTGGGTATCTCCTGTATATAATTATATATGTACAGCTGGTATAAGTTATACATCTTCTTGTATATAGTGATATGGACCATGCTGATATAACCTGGGTATCTCCTGTATATAATTATATATGTACAGCTGGTATAAGTTATACATCTTCTTGTATATAGTGATATGGACCATGCTGGTATAACCTGGGTATCTCCTGTATATAATTATATATGTACAGCGGTATAAGTCATACGTCTTCTTGTATATAGTGATATGGAGCATGCTGGTATAACCTGGGTATCTCCTGTATATAATTATATATGTACAGCTGGTATAAGTTATACATCTTCTTGTATATAGTGATATGGACCATGCTGGTATAACCTGGGTATCTCCTGTATATAATTATATATGTACAGCTGGTATAAGTTATACATCTTCTTGTATATAGTGATATGGACCATGCTGATATAACCTGGGTATCTCCTGTATATAATTATATATGTACAGCTGGTATAAGTCATACGTCTTCTTGTATATAGTGATATGGAGCATGCTGGTATAACCTGGGCATCTCCTGTATATAATTATATATGTACAGCTGGTATAAGTTATACGTCTTCTTGTATATAGTGATATGGAGCATGCTGGTATAACCTGGCTATTAAAAATACAAAAAATGGGTTTAGGTCAGTACTTACCGTAACCTCTCAAACTCTACATCATCCACTAGGAAGTCTCGGGTCTCCACCAGTTTGTGGATACGCTGTAAGAATTCCTCTTCTTTCTTTCGGTCTTCCTGAGTTTTGTCTTTATCTAAGGAAACAAATTCTATTACTTTTGGTCGCCTCCTGCAGATCTTCTGGGGTCCGCCCTCTAGGTTCCCAGCCTCCTGAATGGCAAATCTGCTTAGGCCACTTTCACACTAGCGGCAGCACGGATCCGGCGGGTTAAGGGTCCCGCCGGATCCGTGCTGCCGCAGGTGCACGTGTGGGGCAGGAACCACGCTCCGGCCCCACACGTGTCAGACACAGTCTCATACATACATACATACACTACACATACATACACATACATACATAGACTTACATACATTACACATACATACACATACACTTACATACATACATACTTACATAGGCCCCAGCAGCTTCGGACAGCACAGGAGGAGGAGGACGGCTCGCACAAATGAAGGGAAGATTCCCCACAGCGCCCTCTGCTGGAGGGAGGAGGGAGCTGTGGGGAAAAGTGCAGGTGATGGATCCGTCATGAACTCCATTGAAAGTCAATGGAGGACGGATCCGTTTACTATTGTGTCACACAAAACGGATCCTTCCCCATTGACTTGCATTGGGGATCATTCCGGATCCGTTTTGGTGCGGATGCCCAGACCGGAGAGCAAACCGCAGCATGTTGCGGTTTGCTCTCCGGTCTGGAGACTGAAGAGAACTGAACGGAATGCATTTTGGAGCTCTCCGTTCTCTTCAGTTCAGTTTTGTCCCCATTGACAATGAATGGGGACAAAACTGAAGCGTTTTATTCCGGTATTGAGCCCCTATGACGGAGCTCAATACCGGAATTTGTAAACGCCAGTGTGAAAGTAGCCTAAGTTCTTCAGTGATAGGTTCTCTTCTTTTGTTTCCCTGTCTGACTGGACAAAATTGCCATTCGGGAGTCTGAAAAAACTTGCTGACAACCAACTAATGGTTGGCATATTTGTTGTCAGGCAGCTTTCTTCTAACAGATATATCTTCACACAAAAGGACAACTTGTGGTGCCACCGGACAAGTACTACATGAATAAATACTGTATTATTGACATGAAAGGGATTACCGGGTTTGGAGACCAGAATCTGAAGATCTTTCTTGAGGCGCGTAATTTCTTGACACAACTGAAAATCATCCATCCTGTAAAAAACATCCCCACCCACCAAAAAAATTAAAAATTAAAATGTAGAAAAATAAATCTTATTATACACGACCAATTATGAGCTGAGAGCAACTGACACTTTACTGTCCCCATTTCTTATATTACTCAACAGAGGGCGACAAAGAGCAAGAGAGAAAGCTCCGCCCACAATAAAGATCTTTTTCCTGTTCTCAGTCCTGAAGCATGATGGGAGATACACCCAGAGCTATAACAGAATGCTATAACAGAATCAACTGGTAATGGAACTGCCCTCTAAAGGGCATCTGTCAGCAGTTTTGTACCTATGACACTGGCTGACCTGTTACATGTGCACTTGGCAGCTGAAGGCATCTGTGTTGGTCCCATGTTCAGATGTTTTATTATATGCAAATGAGCCTCTAGGAGCAATGGGGGCGTTACCATTACACCTAGAGGCTCTGCTCTCTCTGCAACTGTCGCGTCCTCTGAACTTTGATTGACAGGACCAGATAGTATAAACATCATCATGCCTGGTCCTTTCAATCAAAGTGGAGAGGACTCGGCCCTTTAAGTCCATCAGTAAATTATAATTTATGCAGATATTGGCTTAGGATAAACTCTGCTTCTTAGAAGGATCCTTTGACAATACATTGACACCGTTTCCCTCCTTCTAGTTCCCCAGTGATCGTCTGAGATCTGTGGAGATACCTGGCAGTAAGTGTTCAGTTTTCCTGCAGCGCCACCGCAGGTGAAATGCAGAATTGCACAGTGTCCATTTAAAATAAAGCAGGGTGCAGGACAGGACAAGGTCCTCCAGGGCATGAGAGGCTCTTTAGGTCCGCTCTTCACTCTGGCCAAGGGATCTATTAGGAGCGCATGATGGATTTTCGTGAGTAGACCATTAAAGGGATTTTTCGGGAGTTAAGTTTGGTAAAGGATGCGACTCCCGATACCCTCAGCTGTTTGGGTCACCGCAGTTGGTTGCCTCCTCGCAGTACAGGGCCGCACATTGTATGATCAGTTCTATTCACTTGAAGTGTGACCTGTGAAACTACAACTCCCATCATGCCCTGACAGCCTGTGGCCTCTTAAAGTGATATGGCATGCCCTATAATCTGCATTGCAGAGACGGGCCACGCTCCGTTCCTCATATGCAGGGATTATAATTTGCTGCACACCTGGCGAGCCAGCAGAGCTGTCAGCGGGGCGTCTGCCATTCATGTTCCCGCTCACATCTTCCTAACAAGTCTGGTTAGAGGCTCGTTAATAAGACTGGACAGGCCCTCGCAGCACTGCATCCTGCCCTGTTGCTAGGCAACCTGTGGAGCGGGGCGCGCAGTGACTCATCGCTCGGTGACTCACACCTGCGTTCCTCTGCTTCTCCTACCCAAAAGGAAGATGTCAGCTTAACCCTTCCTCTGCCATACTCAGCCTTACCATCATATCTCTAATATCTGCCAGGAAAGAGAAAAGCAGGTGCCATGTTCTCAAGGTCACATGAGGACAAAATGTGCGCAGTGCGGCACGGCAACCAACTCAGCTCTGCTTCATCGATTTATACTGACATCGAGATGTAGACAAGTCCTGCTCAGGGAATTGATGACATCAAAATGGCAGGACCCAATGGACCCCAATTATTTAGGTGTGAACTGAACCATACTGCAGTGCACAAAGGAACAGTTCTAAAACAAATTCAGCTCTGCTACACCTACTGACCATCCTCCTTAAAGGGGTATTGGGCGTGCGAGACTTCAAATGGGGGACAGGCCCCTATTCTTGTGGTCAGTGGGTGTCCCAGTGTATAAATGTAGCCCCTTCAAGGAGCCTACAGAACCCCTGTAATGAAATACCTTTTCATACATGGCCCCACCACACTGCATTTTCATGCAGCTGCCATTAGGGGGAGCTCAGTGCAAAGGGATTTTACAGCTCCCATTGCAATTAGTAGTAACTGTATAAATTCCTATGCGCTGAGCTCCCCCTTGTGGTGGCTCTGACAGACAAGTTTATAATACACTGTATCAGGCAGACATAGAGCTGTATAGAGGGGGAGAGTTATAAATACTGGTATAAATACACTTAGAAATAAGGTGCCGGATAGTGGATCGGACCGAGGGTAACAACATTTTTTTTTAAATTAAAATTTCTTCTGATCAGTTTTTGCCTCTGGTCTTGCACAACATTTATTATGTTAGACCTGTGTCTTGCACTAAAAAGGCGTGGCTTATCAATAAAGGGGTGTGTCTTTGCTGGAAAGGGTGTGGTTTATCAGGCAAGAGGTGTGGCTTAAGAGGTGCAGCCTTCTCATCACTGAGCATTGGAATCTGGGCACCTTGCTTCCTCTGCCCCCTAGGATCAGTGGGAATCCTAGGGGGCAGATTCTGACTAATCACCCAACACATTACTAAGCACCCCCCATCATTGTTCCTTTCTGTGGTAACCCCTTTAAATGATCCTTCAGTAGAATCCACAGCACTCACATGTATCGCAGCTCAGACTCCCTCCTGACCAAAATCTCCCGAATCCGCTCAATCTTAAAGAGTTCATCTTCGATATCATCCACTGTTGTGGTGGAATCGGCCATGGATATGACATCATCAGCTGCAAAAGAAGGCAAAAACAGTCCAAAAATTACAGCATAGCCTTTTTTTTTTTTTTCTTTTTAGACCAGCCCTTTGTTAGTTGCAAACTGGGATGGTAAGGAACTACAGCAAAGGTCATCCTCGGCATCCTGATTCATGAATACAATGCCAGCTCTACAGTGAAGACTGACACACAGAATAAGAACAGACGGTTGTGAAGGTGAGTTTTGAGGACAATGTTCAAAGTCTATGGGATCTAGGAGAGCTATAGGACCATCCATGACTGCACACTAATGGGAAGGTAGAAAACTTCAGCAAAGCTCATCCTCGGTATCCTGATTCATGAATACAATGCCAGCTCTACAGTGAAGACTGACACAGGCAGAATGAAAACAGTTGTGTAGGTGAGTTTTTAGGACACTATTCAAACCCTATGGGAGCTAGGAGAGCTATAGGACCATCCATGACTTCACAGTAACGGCATGGGATGGTAGGAAACAACTGCAAAACTCATCCTCGGCATCCTGATTCATGAATACAATGCCAGCTCCAGTGAAGACTGACACACAGGCAGAAATAAGAACAGACGGTTGTGTAGGTGAGTTACACCATTCAAAGCCTATGGGTGCTAGGAGAGCTATAGGACCATCCATGACTGCACGGTAATGGCATGGGATAGTAGGATACAACAGCAAAGCTCACCCTTGGCATCCTGATTCATGAATACAATGCCAGCTCCAGTGAAGACTGACACACATACAGAAATAAGAACAGACAGTTGTGAAGGGGAGTTTTTGGGAGCTAGGAGAGCTATAGGACCATCCATGACTGCACGGTAATGGCATGGGATAGTAGGAAACAACTGCAAAGCTCATCCTCGGCATCCTACTTCATCAACACAATGCCAGCTCTACAGTGAAGACTGACACAGGCAGAATGAGAACAGATAATTGCGTAGGTGAGTTTTTAGGACACCCTTCAAAGTCTATAGGAGCTAGGAGAGCTATGGGACCATTCATGACTGCACGGTAACGGCATGGGATAGTAGGAAACAACTGCAAAGCTCACCTTTGGCATCCTGATTCATGAATACAATGCCAGCTCCAGTGAAGACTGACACACAGGCAGAAATGAGAACAGACAGTTGTGAAGGTGAGTTCCATGACTGCATAAGACATGCTAACGGCAGCTATAAGTGGTCGGATTACAGAAACAGCGCCACGCCCTTCCACAGGTTGCGCCTGGTACTGCAGATTAGCCCCATCTCTCTTGGGCACATTAGTGGAGGCGATGAATTATCCCCGACAACGGTTATATATATATGTGTAGAAGTGGATGGCGGTTCATGGCCACCGCTCTCATATCTTCCATTTCTAAGGTTACTGAGGTGGAACCATCCATTACCTTCAGATTGATGTTTTCTATATAAAATCTGCCGGCGATGGCGGTGCGGACCGGGGGTTGGGGGAAGGGGGGCCTGGAGAAGATTATTGATCTCGTCTGCGGTATCCCTCCTCCTCCACTACTAAAGTGTGACCCTGCTGTTGTAGATTTGTAATACGTTCTTATTGATTTACTGGCTTACCCTCCAGTCACATCCAGAGCTGCGTTCACAATTCTGCACTAGGCTTAGCTAAGCTGCCATGATGCTGTCAGTGTATTGTACGGGATACTGCGCAGAGACGGGGCAAAACAGACACTGAGGCATTTGCAGTTAGCATTATGGCTTGTACTCTAATCACCCCCAAAGCTGCCTTCAGGACACTGCATAGCGGTGCGTAGAATCTGCGTGGCTGAGAGTGCGTCCTGTAAAGTGCACCACAGGAAAGCATGCTCTGCAAAGATACCGATCCAGCAGGAGCCGCAGGGGTGATGCTGCAGCATGACAGGAAGCTGGCAGAATTTTAATTGCAGCTCTGGATGTGATTGGAGGTTATAAATGATGATATGGGTGAATATTAGACTGCTGGAATATGGGTGGCTCACTAGGACGGCTGGCTAGACTTGAACAGCTGTCAGGACACACATCCGTAATCTCCTGAGAGCGCAGGGTGTCAGTATGTACTGACACTTTCTTCAGCACTTGATGGACTGTGAGCAAAACAAGCCGCTCTGGTGCTCCATGAGGCGTTCAGTAAATATGTGCAATGTTACGCTGCGTTCACCGCAGAGATCTTTATTTTGACAGCTGCGGTGACGACACTGGCCCTAGGAAAACCAGGGGGGCCCTGCCGTCCAAATGGTTCCCATGTGCTGCTGTGACGGGGTATCTAAGCTGATCATGTGGAAAGGCTGTCGACATTGTGTTTTTGGACTTTGTAAAGGCGTTTGATACTGTCCCTCATGGATGACTAATGGGTAAATTGAAGGGGTATTCCCATCTCACACATGTAGTTTGTATAGTTAGATATAGCCATACCAATATTATTACTAATAGAATGTATTTATATAAAATGTACCGTTTAGTAGATTTGCCTATCTATATATCCATTGTCCCACACACATCAGTCAGGCCGTTGCCCCTGGTTACGGCCATCACAGCCATGTAGTAGTGGTGGTCGGCTTGCTCTTGTTCAAACCCGCTCTGAGGTAAATGCTGTATTGTGAACGTACATTACATGAGCATGCGGAGACACATCTTAGGGTACTTTCACATCTACGTTTTGGACGCTACCAGTCCAAAACACAATGGTCAGGATCCGTCCAAAACGCAGACTTTATAAACGGATCCTGCTCCATAGAGATGAATTCATCTTGGAACAGGATCCGTTTCTCTGCGTTTTGGAAGCACCGACAAAAATGCTACAACCCTAAGATGTGTCTCCGCATGTTCATGTAATGTGCGTTCACAATACAGCAGTTACCTCAGAGCGGGTTTGAACAGGAGCAAGCCGGCCACCACTACTACAAGGCCGCAGTGGCCGTAACTAGGGGCAACGGCCTGACTGATGTGTGTGGGACAATGGATATACAAATAGGGAAATCTTCTAAACGGTACATGTTATATAAATACATTCTATTAGTAATATTATTGGTATGGCTATATCTAACTATACAAACTACATTTGTGAGATGGGAATACCCCTTTAAGGTCTATTGGTTTAGAAAATATAATTTGTAATTGGATTGAAAACTGTCTTCATGATCGTATCCAGAGAGTTGTGGTCAATGATTCCTACTCTGAATGGTCCCCGGTTATAAGTGGTGTTCCCCAAGGTTCAGTGCTATTATTTAACTTATTCATTAATGACATAGAGGATGGGAGTAGTAGTGCTGTTTCTATTTTTGCAGATGACACCAAACTTTGTAATACAGTCCAGTCTATGGAAGATGTTAATAAATTACAAGCTGACTTGAACAAACTTACTGTTTGGGCCTCCACTTGGCAAATGAGGTTCAATATAGATAAATGTAAAGTTATGCACTTGGGGGTGAATAATCTGCATGCAGCATATGTCCTAGGGGAAGTAACACTGGAAGAGTCACTTGTTGAGAAGGATCTGGGTGTATTAGTAGATCATAGACTAAATAACAGCACAATGCCAGTTAGCTGCCTCTAAGGCCAACAGAATTCTGTCTCGTATTAAAAGAGGTCTGGACTAGCGGGACAGGGATGTAATATTGCCACTATACAAAGCGTTGGTTCGGCCTCAACTGGAATACGCAGTTCAGTTCTGGGCACCAGTCCATAAAAAGGATGCCCTGGAGTTAGAAAAGGTACAGAGGAGAGCCACTAAACTGATAAAGGGCCTGGAAGATCTTAATTATGAGCAAAGATTAAATGAACTGAACTTATTTAGCCTTGAAAAAAGACGTCTAAGGGGGGGGGGGACAGGATTAACCTGTACAAATATATAAACGGACCATACAAAAAATATCAAGGGAAGCTATTCTGTGTTAAACCCCCTCAAAAACAAGAGGCCACTCCCTACGACTGGAGAAAAAAAGATTCAGTCATAAGAGACGACAAGCATTCTTTACAGTAAGAGCGGTGAATCTCTGGAATAGCCGCAGGAGACGGTCACAGCAAATACAGTAGATGGCTTCAAAAAGGGGTTAGATGGCTTTTTAATTCAAAATAGAATTGAGGCTTATGACAATGTATAGAAATCTTGTTCTACAGACCCTTTCCCTTGGCCCAACCCCTTTTTAAAAGGAAGATCAATGTCCATCCAGGAATGGATATAGCAGGATTACAGGTTGGACTTGATGGACTTGTGTCTTTTTCCAACCTTAACAACTATGTAACTATGTATGATAATCCTAGGGTAATACTGTCTGTATCTAAGCTTGTCATGCGATACTGTCTGCTGAGCCGCTGTGTCTTAGCCTATCATGCGTGATACTGTCTGTTGAGCTGTATATCTAATCTTGTCATGTGTGATACTGTCTGCTGAGCTGTGTATCTAATCCTATCATGTGTGATACAGTCTGCTGAGCTGTGTATCTAATCCTATCATGTGTGATACAGTCTGCTGAGCTGTGTATCTAATCCTATCATGTGTGATACAGTCTGCTGAGCTGTGTATCTAATCCTATCATGTGTGATACTGCCTGCTGATCTGCTGTATCTAATCCTATCATGTGTGATACAGTCTGCGGAGCTGTGTATCTAAGCATGTCGTGTGATACAGTCTGCTGAGCTGTGTATCTAAGCATGTCATGTGTGATACAGTCTGCTGAGATGTGTATCTAAGCCTGTCATGTGTGATACTGTCTGCTGAGCTGTGTATCTAATCCTATCATGTGTGATACAGTCTGCTGAGCTGTGTATCTAATCCTATCATGTGTGATACTGCCTGCTGATCTGTGTATCTAATCCTATCATGTGTGATACTGTCTGCTGAGCTGTGTATCTAATCCTATCATGTGTGATACTGTCTGCTGAGCTGTTTATCGAATCCTATCATATGTGATACTGCCTGCTGATCTGCTGTATCTAATCCTATCCTGTGTGATACAGTCTGCTGAGCTGTGTATCTAAGCCTGTCATGTGTGATACAGTCTGTTGAGCTGTGTATCTGATCCTATCATGTGTGATACAGTCTGCTAAGCTGTATATCTAATCCTATCATGTGTGATACTGTCTGCTGAGCTGTGTATCTAATCCTATCATGTGTGATACTGTCTGCTGAGCTGTGTATCTAAGCGTGTCATGTGTGATACAGTCTGCTGAGCTGTGTATCTAATCCTATAATATGTGATACAGTCTGCTGAGCTGTGTATCTAATCCTATCATGTGTGATACTGTCTGCTGAGCTGTGTATCTAAGAGTGTCATGTGTGATACAGTCTGCTGAGCTGTGTATCTAAGAGTGTCATGTGTGATACAGTCTGCTGAGCTGTGTATCGAATCCTATCATATGTGATACCGTTTGTTGAACCAGTGTATCTAAGCCTGTCATATGTGATACGTTGCTGCTGAGCTGCTGATTATTACATGTAATTCTACAATGTGTGAAGCTGCTGGGTGATCCAGTGTATCTAAGTATATCACGTGCGATTCTGTCTGTTGAACTTGTGTATCTAAGCTTATCATGTGTGATACAGTGCTGCTGAGCTTATTAGTATACCTAATCCTATGATGTGAGATGCCGCTGACTGAGCTGGTGTATCTCAGCCTATCATGTGTGATGCTGTATTGCCAAGTGAGTGTATCTAATCCTATAGTGTGATACTATCCCCTGAGCTGCTGTATCTGCAGTAGGCCTGTTGTGTGATTCTGTCTTTTGAACTGGTGTATCTGAGCCTATCATGTGTGATACTGATGTATCTAAACCTAAAATATGTCATACTGTACTGCTAAACTGGTGTATCTAAGCTCATGTGGAAATGGGCTGCTCAGCTTGTGTATTGTGACTGGTATTTGTGATGTACTGTCCTCAGAGCTGTGTATCTAATCCTATCATGTGTGATACTGTCTGCTGAGCCAGTGTATCCAATCCTATCATGTGATACTGTCTGCTGAGCCAGTGTATCCAATCCTATCATGTGTGATAAGTCTGCTCAGCTGTGTATCCAATCCTATCATATGTGATACTGTCTGCTGAGCTATGTATCTAATCCTGTCCTGTGTGATACTGTCTGCTGAGCTGTGTATCTAATCCTATCCTGTGTGATACTGTCTGCTGAACCGAGGTATCTAATCCTTTCATATATGATACCATCTGCTCAGCAGTGTATCTAATCCTAACCTATATGATACTGTCTGCTGATCTGTGTATCCAATCCTATCCTATGTGATACTGTGAGCCATTGTATCTCCCGAAAGTCACTCTGTGAGCTGCTGTATCTAAGCCAGTGATGTGCGATACACCTTTGGGGCAGCACAGGACTTTTTTTCCTCTCTCATTCATGAGGTGGCACGTGATGGGGGAGACTTTCTGAATGGATGGAGTCGTGCAGAGCTGAGGAGCTGCCTCCCGATCCTGCTCTGTGAACCGCCCTGGAGGACGGCCATGGCATTTAAGGACACCCCGGTGCCCGTGTGTCCCACCCTAGTGCACCCACATACCTGCACCCCAGGAGCTGCAGCCAGTGGCATCTCCCCAGGACATAAGTCTCAGATTCTGGAGTTCTATTCCTCAGTCATATGTACAGCATGCAGTCCTGGTCCTGGGGGACTTACAGGGACTTACCTGCGGCTTGCTCTCCGGCTTTCCACACGGTGGATTCCAGGGATCCGTACTGCTTTGATGATCTGCGTTCCTTCTCCATTGTCAGCAGCCAGGTATAACCTGCACCCTGTGCGCTCTATGTCTCCTCCGACCACAGCATCACTGCAAGAGGAAGAACTACATGGCAGAGGGGCACGCTGCAGAAGGAGGGAGCGATCGTGCCGACACTCGCTTGGCTGCTGCCAAACCATTGGAGATAGGAGATTCAGGGATGTTGACCAGACTTCTGGGCTGCTGATTGACGGGCTCCCTCTGGTGGCTAATCTTTGTATCTGCAGGTTCCGTAAAATAAGCTGAAAGTCGCAGGACACCCTTTTATTTCAGAAACGAAAGGGAAAATAATGTGTGATAGTCTGCTGAGCTGTGTATCCAATCCTATCATATGTAATACTGTCTTCTGAGCACTGTATCTAATCTCATGATGTGTGATACAGTCTGCTGAGCTGTGTATCTAATCCTATCATGTGTGATATTGTCTGCTGAGCTATGTATCCAGTCCTATCATATGTAATACTGCCTGCTGAGCTGTGTATCTAATCCTATCATGTGTGATATTGTCATGTGTGATATAGTCTGCTGAGCTATGTATCCAGTCCTATCATATGTAATACTGCCTGCTGAGCTGTGTATCTAATCCTATCATGTGTGATACTGTCTGCTGAGCCGTATATCTAATTTTATCATGTGTGATACTGTCTGCTGAGCTGTGTATCTAATCCTATCATGTGTGATATTGTCTGCTGAGCTGTGTATCTAATCCCATCATATGTAATACTGCCTGCTGAGCTGTGTATCTAATCCTTTCATGTGTGATACTGTCTGCTGAGCCATGTATCTAATACTATCATGTGTGATACTGTCTGCTGAGCACTGTATCTAATCCCATCATGTGTCATACTGTCTGCTGAGCTGTGTATCTAATACTATCATGTGTGATACTGTCTGCTGAGCCGTATATCTAATTTTATCATGTGTGATACTGTCTGCTGAGCTGTGTATCTAATCCCATCATGTGTGATACTGTCTGCTGAGCTGTGTATCTAATACTATCATGTGTGATACTGTCTGCTGAGCCGTATATCTAATTTTATCATGTGTGATACTGTCTGCTGAGCACTGTATCTAATCCCATCATGTGTGATACTGTCTGCTGAGCTGTGTATCTAATCCTACCATGTGTGATACTGTCATGTATGATACAGTCTGCAGAGCTATGTATCCAGTGCTATGCCAGTGATATGCGATAAACCAGTGGGACATGTGATAAACCACAGGACGTATTTTTCCTCCCCTATTCATGAGGCGGCCGTTCTTTGTATCTGCAGGTTCCGTAAAATAAGCTGAAAGTTGCAGGACACCCTTTTATTTCAGAAACGAAAGGAAAAATAAAATATCTGAATATCCCAGCAAGTAATGGGGGAGGGGGCCTATCTTTTAGGCTATCTCTGGAACATGGACACCATATTGGATCAAGGGCAAATTTTTCCAATGGGAAGGGGTTCATGTAGCATATCAAAGAAGACCAGCATTTTCTCAGAAATCGATTGCCATAGTCAGATTTGCAATATCAGAAAGTGCAAAACTTCAAAGCTTAAAGTTCTGTGTTCAGCACCAGGGACAACACATTGAACACAACAGATAGCTGTGCATCACAGGGAACGTTCCCGGTTGTTGTTGTTGCAGCTTTCTGTCTTGATAACTTATGAACCACAAGTGATATTGCAAATCTGATTGCGGCAATCGATTTCTGAGAAAATTCTTCTTTGATATGCCTCCTATTTTCCCATTGGAAAAATTTACTCTTGATCCAATATGGCCGATTTCAAGATAAAATATAGTCCCCCTCGCCCATTACTTGCTGGGTATTCAGATATTTCATTTTCCTTTTTGTTTCTGAGACTTTTGACCCACCTTGCAGTTGTGACCCAGAGCCTTAAAGGGGTTGTCCAGGATTTAAAAAAAAAAAACATGGCTGCTTTCTTCTAGAAACAGTGCCACGCGTGTCCATGAGTTGTTTCTGGTATTGCAGCTCGGCTCCATTGACGTGAAAGAGGTGCTGGTCGCTGGAGCCTTGGATATGATTGCACTTTCTACACCACCCATCCCTTCACTGACAGCAAGCAGAGGTCTTATAAATGGTGAGGAACGCAATAGATAAAGCACAGATGTGTCTGGCCTCAGCTTTGCTTGAAACAAATTTAAGACAAAGTCAGGACATGTTGGCAAAATTTTGACAGGGTGCAGTTCACATCACAACCACCAGGTGGACACCGCAGCTCTGTTCCTATCCAAGTCAATAGCAGATGAGCTTCAGTATGCCGGTGCTGAAAACTGCACAGTGGAGGGGGGCCTCCGCCTCCACTCTGTGCGCTGTATAGCTCATACTTGGGGGGGGGGCAGGTGTCGGACCCCTGCCAATCTGATATTGATCACCTGTTGTGAGGATAGGTCAGTAGTATCTGTAGCCCAGAGAACCCCTTTAAGCATAGCACACAAATATCTGTAGCCCGGAGAACCCCTTTAAGCATAGCACGCTTCTATATCTGTAGTCTGGAGAACCCTTTTAAGCATAGCATGCTTCTATATCTGTAGTCTGGAGAACCCTTTTAAGCATAGCACGCTTCAATATCTGTAGCCTGGAGAACCCCTTTAAGCATAGCACGCTTCTATATCTGTAGCCTGGAGAACCCCTTTAAGCATAGCACGCTTCAATATCTGTAGCCTGGAGAACCCCTTTAAGCATAGCACGCTTCTATATCTGTAGCCTGGAGAACCCCTTTAAGCATAGCACGCTTCTATATCTGTAGCCCGGAGAACTCCTTTAAGCATAGCACGCTTCTATATCTGTAGCCCGGAGAACTCCTTTAAGCATAGCACGCTTCAATATCTGTAGTCTGGAGAACCCCTTTAAGCATAGCACGCTTCTATATCTGTAGTCTGGCGAACTCCTTTAAGCATAGCATGATTCTATATCTGTAGTCTGGAGAACTCCTTTAAGCATAGCACGCTTCTATATCTGTAGTCTGGAGAACCCTTTTAAGCATAGCACGCTTCAATATCTGTAGCCTGGAGAACCCCTTTAAGCATAGCACGCTTCTATATCTGTAGCCTGGAGAACCCCTTTAAGCATAGCACGCTTCTATATCTGTAGCCCGGAGAACTCCTTTAAGCATAGCACGCTTCTATATCTGTAGTCTGGAGAACTCCTTTAAGCATAGCATGATTCTATATCTGTAGTCTGGAGAACCCCTTTAGGCATAGCACGCTTCTATATCTGTAGCCCGGAGAACTCCTTTAAGCATAGCACACTTCTATATCTGTAGTGTGGAGAACCCCTTTAAGCATAGCATGCTTCTATAACTCTAGTCTGGAGAACCTTTTTAAGCATAGCACACTTCTATATCTGTAGTGTGGAGAACCCCTTTAAGCATAGCACACTTCTATATCTGTAGTCTGGAGAACTTCTTTAAGCATAGCACGCTTCTATGTCTGGAGAACCCCTTTAAGCATAGCACACTTCTATGTCTGGAGAACTCCTTTAAGCATAGCATGCTTCTATGTCTGTAGCCCGGAGAACCCCTTTAAGCATAGCACGCTTCAATATCTGTAGTCTGGAGAACCCCTTTAAGCATAGCATGCTTCTATGTCTGTAGCCCGGAGAACCCCTTTAAGCATAGCACGCTTCATAATCTGTAGCCTGTAGAATCCCTTTAAGCATAGCACGCTTCATTATCTGTAGTCTGGAGAACCCCTTTAAGCATAGCACACTTCTATATCTGTAGTCTGGAGAATCCCTTTAAGCATAGCACGCTTCAATATCTGTAGTCTGGAGAACCCCTTTAAGCATAGCACACTTCTATATCTGTAGTGTGGAGAACCCCTTTAAGCATAGCACGCTTCTATATCTGTAGCCCGGAGAACTCCTTTAAGCATAGCACGCTGGAGTGTGCAGGTCCTGTTCCGCTGCCGTAGTTAGGAGACTGCAGCAGATGGCTGACGCACTGTGGAGGCTGACGGAGCTCATATTCTTCGCCTGCTACGTGACTGCCGATCCGGAGGGGGCCGATAATTAGCGAGCGGTGGGAGCGGCGCTAGATTATTAACTATTTTTATTATTATATTTTATTATTTTTTTCAAATTTAACTACGGTTGGAAAATCCTTACAAGACAGAACCGCCTTCTTCTACCTTCCAAGAGGATCGGCCGTTTCTGGGGTCATTTAGGCGTGACCTTACCGTCCGAGACGGTGGCGTATGCAGTACCATAGCCTGTAAAGGTTGTCCTCCTTAGTGACAAACCTATCCCCCAGGTTAAAGGGCATCTGTCAGCAGTTTTGTACCTATGACACTGGCTGACCTGTTACATGTGCACTTGGCAGCTGAAGATATCTGTGTTGGTCCCATGTTCATATGTGCCCGCATTGCTGAAAAAAGTCATGTTTTAATATATGCAAATGAGCCTCTAGGAGCAACGGGGGCGTTACCATTACACCTAGAGGCTCTGCTCTCTCTGCAGCTGCCGCCTCCTCTGCACTTTGACAGGACCAGGTGTGATGATGTTTTCACTACCTGGCCCTGTCAATCAAAGTGCAGAGGGTGCAGCAGTTGCTGAGAGAGCAGAGCCTCTAGGTGTAATGGTAACGCCCACGTTGCTCCTAGAGGCTCATTTGCATATAATAAAACTTCATTTTTCTCAGTAATGCGGGCACATATGAACACGGGACCAACACAGATGTCTTCAGCTGCCAAGTGCACATGTAACAGGTCAGCCAGTGTCATAGGGACAAAACTGCTGACAGATGCCCTTGAAGTATCTGATTGGTGAGCTTCCGACCACTGTGACCTCCACCGCATACGACAATGGTCTGAGGCCCCTGATGAATGCCGCTCCACTGATTCTCCATGGAACAGCACTTGGATCTTTCAGTCAACCCCGCAGAAAATGAATTGGACAGCAGCATACGTGTTCATTCGGGTGACCCCCTTTCTTGTGAATGGTGGGGGTGGGGGGGTCCCAATCCCAAGGGAACACTATGGGAACCCAGCAAGGCCTGATGGAGTTTAGTCCACCTACCTTACGTAGACCTCTTCAAGCACGCGTCACAAGGAGGGCAGTGGGGGAACCCTACTCTTTGGACGGTGGGATTGTGACACGCTGTGCTCGGTGGCGGTGGTTTATGGACTGAGGTGTCTCGTCAGCGTGGGGACACAAGCCGTGCAGCATTTAGATGGACCTGTGTAGTCATGATGGTCAGTCAGGGTGATCAATGACTACCTATGGGGACAATTGGGTGCAGACAGAGCCAGTGGGGGGGGGGGGGGGGGACGACACTAAGGGGGGAGGGGCAGATGTTGTGCTGCCCCACTGTATACACACTGTTTCTGCTAAATAAAGACTTGCTGACGTCTTACATTTTGCTCCAGGCAAAACAGAGTCTTCTGCTTGGTGTAGAGACTTAGGGCAGCGCCGCACTGAGACTGTCAGCACCCACCATCAGAATCTGCCCCTTCTGCGTCTATGTGATCTGGCCATACGTATTAGATCAGGGGGTCAGAAACCCTCGGCACTCCAGCTGCTATGAAACTACAACTCCCAGCATGCACACTTGCTCGGCTGCTCTTGTAACACCTATAGAAGTGAATGGAGCATTATGGGAGTTGTAGTTTCCTAGCCGGAGGTTGCTGATCCTTGCATTCGGTAGACACTGGCCGAATGTGAAGGTAACATTGCTATAACTACTGCGCTCTCTGAGTCCCTGTGCCATGCTACGGCCCCCCCAGGCCCTGCACTGGGCATAACACAGCATCAGCTTTACCTGGAGCATTCATTTAAAATGCAGTTCCAGATATGTCTGTAAGGTTACACTCACACATTGAAAAAAAAAAACAGCCGTTAAAAAAGGATACACTGTCACTTTTTCATGGCAGTTTTGCATCTATTTTTAATGGATGCAGTTTTTTTTTTTTTTTAAACCCCCGCAGTGCCCCTGGTATATATAATAGCCTCCATTGTGCCCCCAGTATAGTGCCGACAAATAAATTAAAAAAAACACCTCACTCCTGGCCTTTATTTTTAAATAGTGTACCCCATTTTAAAGGCCATTAGATGGGTGCACTTCTGTCTGAACGGCCTATCTAGCCATCAAAATGTCCTATTTTTTGATAGTCGCTAATCACTGTGAATAGCCCCATAGACTGCAATGGGTTAAAAAAAAAAATGGCCGCGTGATGGCCGTTTTTCACGTTCACATGCCCTAATGGTGGATTTACACAGGCAGATTGAGAATGAACGTTCCCATGAACACTCGCTCCCAATAGTCTGCCTGTCTTAAAGGGGTCCTCTCACGTCAGTAAGTGGCATTTATCATGTAGAGGAAGTTAATACCAGGCACTTACTAATGTATTGTGATTCTCCATATTGCCTCCTGTGCTGGCTGGATTCATTTTTCCATCACATTATACACTGCTTGTTTCCATGGTTACAGACCGCCCTGCAATCCATCAGCGGTGGTCATGCTTGCACACTATAGGAGAAAGCGTCAGCCTTTCTGGTGGCCGGGACCATGGGAGCGCACATAGGCTGGTGCTTTTTCCTATAGTGTGCAAGCACGACCACCACTGATGGATTGCAGGGCAGTCTGTAACCATGGAAACGAGCAGTGTATAATGTGATGGAAAAATGAATCCAGCCAGCAAAGGAGGCAATATGGAAAATCACAATACATTAGTAAGTGCCTTGTAATCACTTCCTCTACATGATAAATGCCACTTACTTAAGTGAGAGAACCCCTTTAATGTGCAGCCGATCTCCGGTGCTATCGATTGGGGTGGGGTGGGTTCACTCCTAAATTCAGTGGCGATGCCAGAGAGAGAAGAGTGCACTCCTGAGAGACCCAGGTGACCTAAAAATGGCTGCTGTAAACGTGCTCTGCGACTAAGGGCTCATGCAAACGGCCGCAGTTTTGGTCCGCATCCGATCCGCAAAAAAATTCAGATCGGATGCGGACCAAAACTACAGCCGCGTGCATGAGCCCTTAGTCGCAGAGCACGTTTCCAGCAGCCATTTTTAGGTCACCCGGGTCTCAGAGGAGTGCACTCTTCCCTCTCTGGGGCCACAAAAGACGTGGACAGTATAACGCGCACTGTCCGCATCTGTATGTCCATTCCGTGGCCCCGTAAAATATTAGAACATGTCCTATTCTTGTCCGTTTTTGCGGAATAAAAAAAAAAAAAAGTGGAGCTCGGCTCTCGGCCAATATCCGTGTTTTGCGGATCAGCGATTTGCTCACTGCAAAAACGGATATGCTCGTGTGCAGGAGCCCTAAGGCTCATACACATGGCTGTAGCCCTTTCTGCGGAACGGAACGCCCAATCCTCTACAGAACAGTCTTTTCCTTGTCCGTAAAACGGCATTAGTCGCACTGGTGCTTTGTCCCACACCAGTCAATATCCTATACGTTGGAGTGCCCACCCTTTCCTTTCTTTGGGATGTCGTGAGAAGGAGGTCGACAGCCACGATCTAGTCACCAACACTCACGTGGCAATGATGCCTGAGCAAATTTCAGTCTGTAGTTCAGGAACAGCGCCACACCTGTTCTTGGGCCACTAAGCTCCATGGAAGTGAATGGGGTGGGGCTGCAATACCACACACGACCTGTTAACAGGTGTGGCGCTAGAAGAGACCAGCCATGTTTTTCTAATCCTCAACAACCCATTTCCAGAAACACATGGCCTTGTGGGGTACTGCAGCTCAGCCTCGGGCACTCTGCTCTACCACACACAGGCCACGGACACAAGGGTCACTGTTTTTGGTGGAGAAAAAAACGAAGCACATTTTTTTTTTCTAATACCAGTCTTGCTTTAGTTCACTATACCTCCAACTCAACAGTGCCCAATTATAAAAATGGACTTTATTGCTTTAAAAGTAGTTGTGGTCTTGGGTGGAGTTGTCCTTTAAAATTCTACATTTTTCAAACCAGCCCCTGGATCTGAATACTTTTGTAATTGCATGTAATTAAAAATGTATTATAGCTACTGAGTTATTCAATGAAATCTATCTGTATAGTGCCACCTGCTGTTTGCTCTTTTTCTAATTTCTCTGCACATGCTCAGTTCCATCCTTCAACTGCTACCAGCTGCAGCAGAAAGGACACGCTCCCTGATAAAGGACACGCCCCCTAAGCTGCCAGCTTGAAATAAATCTAGCAGAACAATTGGAGCAATGAATGTGGAGATCTCTGGATCCATGTGAGGTACAGGGCTGGTTCTAGCTTTGTTAGAAATAGGTTCTCATGTACTGTATGGCACAACCCCTTTAAAGGGGTATTTTCATCTTAGACAATGGGGGCATATCGCTTGGATATGCCCCCCATTGTCTTATGGGTGCAGGTCCCGCACCTATATCGAGATCGGAGGGGGGAGCGCTGCACCTGGAAGACCCCAGGTTTCCCGGGGTCCGGCCACCACCAGGTGCAGCTCCCATTCATTTCTATGTAGCCAGCGCTTGGCTATTTTTGCCGGCCTCATAGAAATGAATGGAGGGCGGCTGCGCATGCGCAGTGCACTCTCCTTTGCTTTGGGTGCTCCGTTCTCGATATAAGTGCGGGTTCCAGCGGTGGTGCTATGCCCCCATAGTCTAATATGAGAATAACGCTTTCAGTCGTCTGGCATACCGCTGTTTAGGTTGCAACCAATGTAGAATACAGCAGATTCTGCTATGGGAATAACTAGAAATCATCCAGCAAACACGGGGGTCCTTCGGAGTGAGAATAGGACCCCCACCCCCTCCAGTGCATAATGGTATAGCCCATAAATGCTCTATCTGTGCGGAGCAATTCAACCTGAGGGCCACAGCTGCATAGAGGGTGCAAAGACCTTCAAAGACTTCAATGCAAAAAATAAAACCCCACAAAGTGTAATAAAATATTATATATCATCATTTTCCTGGAGAGTCGCGGTACATTCGAGGCGGCGGTCCACAGTGCCGCCGGTCATGCAGTTTATATCAGGCTACAACTTTTTGCCCTCGTCTTTCATGGCTTTGACCAGCCAGTCCCTCTCCTGGTCGTCGTCGGAGTCGCTCATGTCGCTGTGGTCTGCGGCCAGGAGCCGCGAATAGTTAATTTTCTTTACGTGGGGGAGTTTGGGATGGACCAACAAGAACATACAGATCCAGAGCAGCAGAGTTACGCTGCAGGCTTGGAACAGCACCGGGAGGCCGAAGCTGCCGACGACGAAACCGCCTGCAAAGCTGCCCAGGCCGGCGCCGCAATCGTGCGACAAGCAGTGCAGAACCAACTGCAGGGACCTCTCCGTCCCCGGCGTGGCCACGTCATTGGTTTGGGCGTTGACGGCCCATATGAGGGCTCCATTGCTAAAGGCGCTCAAGACCTGAACGGGCAACACGGCCCAAGGCGTCCACAAGAAGGAGTAAAACACCATCTGTGCCGCCAGACAGCCGAGGCCTACGACCACCGTCCATTTGACTGAAAAGACTCTCAACAGTTTACCCTTGAAGAAGTGAAGCGTGACCTCGGAGACGAGGGCGACGGCTACGGACAGTCCCATGTAGAGCTCCGTGCCGCCCACGTCCTGCATCCGCCAAAATAAGAAGTTGTGAGCTGTGGACCAAATGGCGCCGGTCAAAAAGACGGTGATGGAGAGCAGGATGACCCGACAGTCGCTTCCGATGAGACCCAAGGCTTTGACGGTTTTGTTGGCGTGTTCACTTTTCTTGGAGACGTGTATAGGATAAAGTATGCCGAGGAAGACAGCGATGACCATGAAGGCAGAGTAGCTGTAGAAATGAAGGTAGATCCTGGGGATATCGGGGGTCAGGAAGCAATGGAGGTTCTCAATCCACAGCACGATGGTACAGGAGCCGACGCAAGCGCCCATGTGGCCCCAAATCCAAACTTTACCGTGGTGGTCGGTGGCATCTACAAAGTCAAGATACTCATAAAGGCTGTCGTCTGCTATCCACTTCAACGGAGCCGCGAAGATGGACCAGACCGTGATCATGCCCAACACAACCAGGAAGATCTTATGTTGGCTGTCCAGGAGATGTTCTAGAACCGGGAAGGCCAAGCTGACATCTCGGACTTTCTTGCGGTGCGCCGAATGGTTGGACGGTTTATGTCTCGGAGATGGTCCAGGAGAAGAGATGTCCTCGACCTCATCACTGTGGCTGGTGGACTTCTCTCTCGCTGGCGTTTGCTTGGTAACTGGTTTACGTCTTTTCTGATGTGGCGCGCTGGTTTGGAGACGTTGGGTAGGACTGGAAAGGGTTAAGGTTATATCGATGGTGTCCTCGTTCTCCGTGGTGGTGGCTTCCATAGTCACATTCTCTACTAGCTTATCGCTGCCGAGTTCTGTAATCATGGAAGGTGCCAGATGAGGTGTCGGAGAGACGTCAGGCACCAAAAGGCTTGTATTGTCCTCAGGACCAAACATCACCAGATCTATGGCATCTGGGGTGGTCAACTTGTCCTTCCAAGGAAGACTACTACCATTACAGTATCTTAAGACTATATCCCTTTCCAACGGTGGAAAGAAAGTGAAGGCCAAGCCCGCGCCGGCCGACAGCAGCAGTGACGCCGTGATGAGAGCCCTTCTCTTACTGTTCGTTTTGGCCATAAAAGAGCAAACAGGTGCCCAAAAAACATGGATCATGTGCTTCAGGCCTATGATAATCCCCACCAGGGGAGGGCTCAGTCCCAAGTGTCGGAAGAAGATGGTTAGGAAAGGGATAAGGCAGAACTTTCCAATGCCGTGGAAGAAATGGAACAGGCCGGCCATGGCCAGAGCCCGGCTGATGTCCCATTGCTTGGTGACGCTCATGTCTTCGGCTGAGAAGAACCTCGTCCAGGAGACCTATGAAGACAAAAGGGCATGAAGGTTACTGCGCTTACAGCATGGCCACCTGACGTGAAGCTAGTACGGATCAGGCGTCTATGAGATGATTACATTAAAGGGGTATTCCCATCTTAGACAATGGGGGCATATCGCTAGGATTGTCTGATAGGTGAAGGTCCCACCACTGGGACCCGCACCTATATCGAGATCGAAGCGGGGAGCTCTGTGCCTGGAGGACCCCAGGTTTCCCAGGGTCCGGCCACCACCAGGCGCAGCTCCCATAGAAGTGAATGGGAGCTCACCGAGCATGTGCGGCCACCGCTCCCATTCATTTCTATGGAGCCGACGGAGTCAGCGGCCCCATAGAAATGAAAGGAGGGCAGCTGCGCATGCGCACTGCGCCCTCCGTTCATTTCCCTGCTCCTTCCTCGATATAGGTGTGGGACCCGCACCTATCAGACAATGGGGACATATCCTAGCGATATGCCCTCATTGTCTATGAAGGGAATAACCCTTTAACAATATCCTACCAGAAGGTGTGCATTTCATTGGTTTACCTAGGACGTTTTTGGACCAAAATTTGGCAAATTTCCCCCCTTGTACTGTACGCGCGTCAGGGTGTGGGCCGCTGGTACGGTCACAGTACGGAAAACTGTTGTAGATGACAGTAGAAGTTTCCGTCTCAGGCCTTACCGGAGGTAAACCTCCTAAGAAATTTGGTGCATCTTACTCATGGGTAGGCTTCATTGGAAGATCGCTTTAATGGGGTTGTTGAGTAGGACTAATTTTTTTTTTTTCAAAAGGTTTCAGAGAGGGATAAAAAAAAAATTTTTTTTTTTAAATTGACCCCCATTCTGATACTTCCCAGGTCCCCGCTGTTCTCTACTTCCTGGTCCTGTCTCGCCACACAGGAAATACCCATGGAGTGGAGACCAGTGGGGACCTGGGAATGGGAGTGATGGGGGATAATGGCAGGTGTCAATTCTTCCCTTTCCGAAATTTTTTTCCCCCTGGATCTTGAAGCAACCCCCACAAAGATCTATACTTACCTGCTCCCCGCAGCTCTGTGGCTCCTGGGTTGTCTTCACTGAACTTCCACATGGACAGGGGTCACTGCACCACTGCAGCCAATGACCGGGCTCAGTGGTGACGCGTCCCAGCAGCCAGGTGCCACTTGTAGACATGTCCCGCTGAGGCTGCTCATTGGGTGCAGTGGTGCACGTGACAAGTGGGGACCAGAAGTCCAGTAAAGACAGCCCTGGAGAAATCAATAAAAAAAATTCTGGACAAGCCCTTTAAGGGCTGTGTGTCTTATACCGGTCAGGGCCCTCACATTATATTGGATCGGTGACTCCCTATAGCGCTCGCTGGGACCTGTGGGCTGCCACGTGGCACAGTCTCCACGGATTATGGGCCTCACTGGGGTGGGTGCGTATACTATACTTTTTTAAAATGTCGTTGTGTGTAGATCTGGCGGGACACTGCCTGTCACGTTGCAGCGAGCGTCTGCGCAGGGTGTGAGTGTTTGCTCTCTGCAGCAGGACATAACTTCCTGGTGTGATAATGAGCTTCCCCTCCCCCCACCACGATAAATGACCCGACGGGGCCGGGTGATGGTGGGATGTCGACCCTGTCGTTCCTGTGTGGTCACCGGTCACAGGCCCCCGCCCGAGCGCTCTCAGACACTCCCTGATAAGCCTTGCACTTTAGATGACGGACTGAAGGTCTCTCTCTCCGCAGCATTTACAATGGGAATATTTTCACCTCGTTCCCAGATTGTACAGCCGGGGATCGGTGAAGGTCCCAGCGGTCAGATCGCCACCGATTAGGCATTGATAGGTTTTCCTATGAATAGGCAATCGATGCTTATGGCTGGAAACCCCCATTTCAACCTCCTTAAAGGGATACATATAGATGGCCTATTCTCAGGATAGGATCAGAGCTTTCTTCAATCCCGGCCATTTAACCTCTCAGATGCCGCGGACAGACACAGGGAGCAGCTCCTTTGCCCCCCGATTGGGCAATCGCAGTACTTGCTGACAGATCCCGCACCGCCGCTCTGGTTACCAGCTGATGTCACGCTGATTACATGTGACCGCTGCAGCCAACCACTGGCCTCTACAGGTGCACCACTGAGGCCGGTGATTGGCTGCAGAGGTCACATGTTGTTGACGTGACGGCTGCAGCCAGGTAAACAGAGCGGAGGTGTAGGGTCTGTCAGGTAAGTACTTACCCGTTCTATGGTGCAGGTGGATCCGGTTTTATCAATGAAAACGCAAAAACACGGCCCCCATAATTAGCTTAATCCTTAAAGGGGTTATTGTGGGGGTGTGACCACTTGGCAAGACGCCCTCTCCACTATTAGACCGTTGCAGTGCTGCCCCTCTGAAGGGCCACACCACCCACCGATCAGCACGTGGCGGCGTACCCTAGAGATATGCCATGACTTGCTAATCCCCGGAAATATCCCTTTTAAGGAAGAAACTTCTACAGAGAAGATATTGGACTAACATCTATATCTATATTTATGGGAAGAGGGGGTTTCTATTAGGGATTGGTGGTCCTACAACCAGGTCCTCCCTCTAACTGCCAGCTCATCTGAAGGGGGGGCACAGTGCCCCCTGGCTAATAATAGGGGGCACCCTGCTGACAATAGCTAGACACCCCCTTTAAGGCTATAGTCCGTCACTCCAAGAAGATTTTTCTGGTCTCCAGGGCCCAGAGGGTTAACGGCCCCGGTCGGCTGACATGATGAACTGCAGCCCGAACAGGTTGAGCAGGATGTAGTGCAACAACAGCCACAGGCGAAGAGTTATTTCTTCAAAGGAGTCGAGCGCTCTTAGGAAAGAAAAGTGCAGTGAAGGCGCTCTTCCATAACTTTTTAGGAAAAGCCCTGCTTGATGTCAGTGACTG
This sequence comes from Rhinella marina, assembly GCA_900303285.1. NCBI lineage: Eukaryota > Metazoa > Chordata > Amphibia > Anura > Bufonidae > Rhinella > Rhinella marina. Next base: position 99,944 of record ONZH01031324.1, read on the forward strand.
GAATCACTCAGGGAGATTTATGGACGTGTTGCTGTCAGTCTCCCCTGATTTACACGCTAACAATGGGGTGCCAGGTCTAACCTAGGGGGTTGGGGCTTGCCAGGGGTTAAAATGCAGCAGTTATGCCATCACCATGACGTCATGAATAGCCAGGTGCTCAATACAGATTTAATAGACCTCCATTCTGACTACAGCAGCTATTATGTTACTATGATGACGTCACTACGGGAGAAATATACCAGAGATGTATACAGACTGACCTGATGCTGTTAGGATGATGCAGGGCTCCCCTCCGCGCAAGGAAGGATCTCCCGGAGGGGTGAGAGCCGCAGGAGCCTCCACATCTCCGGACAGGACACGGTTACATCTGCAGCCTACCTCCGCCTTCCTCCTCCTCACCTGTCTGAGGTGGGGGACACGTCACCGGCCTACAATCTGCAAGAATCCCGCCCAGCCGCTCGTAACCACGCCCACCAGCAGGTGTCGCTGCTCATACACCTGCCAAGCGATGGATGACTCCGTCACCTAGATACGGGATGAAGCAGCGGGATCATAGAGGGAAGAGAGAGGGTAGACAAGACAACGGCAGCTACCGCCATCTAGCGGTCAGAGAGCGAATGGCGATTTTACGGTGAACTAAAGCAGCGAGGTATTCCCGAATGAGGTAGCGACGTCATATAATTAAAATTAATAACCTAATAAGCTTCGCTAAGTGAAATCTCCTCAGGGAAAAAATTGCCGCCTTTTTCCCAACCGACCAATCAGGTGGCACGTTTTATATTTCCATTGCAGTTGAGGGAATGAGAACGAGATTCTGATTGGCTGCCGGTTGAGGCGGGAACTTTCTGAGGGGACAATCTCCAGACAGGTGGGTTTTACCTCATTGAGTTTCTCCCTGTGTAGATGTGAGGGAACTTTGACCAGTCTTACTTGAAAAATTGGAAGGGCTGCCATGTTATATGTGTAAAGACTTCAGAGCAGTTGTGGTGATACATTATAAAGGTTGTATGTGGCCCCCAGCTTCCTAGGGCCACAGGAAAACAGTTGCAAACACTTTGTAAGGAGCTACAGAGGTCTGACCATCCATGTAATGTCCAGTATTATGAAGGGCTCTTTCACACGACCGCATTTTTCTTTCCAGGTCCGTTCCGTTTTTTTGCGGACCGTATGTGGAACCATTCATTTCAATGGGTCCGCAAAAAAATTGTGGAACGGATGCGGACAACTGGCCCCTAATAGATGAGTCATATCCTTGTCCGTAATGTGGACAATAATAGACGTGTTTTTTTTGTGGAACGTAGAGTAGTGAAAAAACATGAGGAAGTGAGGGACATTTTTGGCCCAGGTCAGGCACTTTGTCGGTGAACTGGACGATGGAGTCAACCTGATATTTTCCGATCTGGTCTCTGCACCCCCAGGTCCTGCTCTGTGACCCGGCGCACAAACCTTTTATTGTCCAGCCTTCGTTCTAAATCTCTTGGCAGCCCATCCCTAGGATCTGATTGGGATCTTTTGGCAGCTCCGGTACCATTGTTTACAGTTGTACATAGTTTTTAGTCTTAAAGGGGTATTCTCATCTTAGACACTGGGGGCATATCGTTAGGATATGCCCCCATTGTCTTATAGGTGCGGGTCCCACCGCTGGGACCCGCACCTATATCCAGAACGGAGCGGGGAGCGTTGCGCCTGGAGGACCCCAGGTTTCCGGGGGTCCGGCCACCACCAGGCGCAGCTCCCCGCGCCGCTCATAGAAATGAATGGGAGCCGGGCCGTGCATGCGCGGTGCGCTCCCATTCATTTCTATGGAGCCGACGGAAGTAGCCGAGCCAGCGCTCCGCTATTTTCGGCGGCCCCATAGAAATGAATGGAGGGCGGCTGCGCATGCACAGTGCGCCCTCATTCAGTTCGGGGGCTCCGTTCTGGAAATAGGTGCGGGTCCCAGCGGTGGGACCCGCACCTATAAGACAATGGGGGCATATCCTAGCCATATGACCCCATTGTCTAAAATTAGACTAACCCTTTAAAAGAGTTTCTGTCACCAGATATTTCGCTATCACACAGGCTGACATTGCACATGTGCCAATGTCACCTGATTTTTAACTGGCGTATTTATTAACTTTTATGATATGCTAATTCGCCTCTATGAGCGGGGGGCGTCCGGCGTCCTGCAGAGTTCAATACAGATGGGAGCGCTTATTGCTGGAGCGCAGGGAGCCGACTTCACTCACCGCTCTGCTCCCTGCGCTCCTCCTCTCCTTCTGGTGGCTGCACTGTGAATGGTGAAGCAGGAAGACTTCTCCTGCTCCACCATTCTCTCTGCGCAGATCGCGCTGCCACTCTGCAGGCTCTGACAGGATGTGGGCGGAGCCTGCAGAGTGAAAATAAGCATAAGCTCCACCCACAGTGCTGCAGCGCGATCTCTGCCTGCAGAGAAGACGGAGGGACAGTGAGCTTCAGGAACAGGACAAGGTGAGTAGGTGCTGTGTGTGTTTTTTTTTTTTTTTTAATACAGAGGGGCACAGAGGGCTTTATAACTATGGAGGGGGCACAGAGGACTTTATAACTATGGAGGGGGCACAGAGGACTTTATAACTATGGAGGGGGCACAGAGGACATTATAACTATGGAGGGGCACAGAGGACTTTATAACTATGGAGGGGGCACAGAGGACTTTATAACTATGGAGGGGGCACAGAGGTCTTTATTACTTTGGAGGGGGCACAGAGGACTTTATAACTATGGAGGGGGCACAGAGGACTTTATAACTATGGAGGGGGCACAGAGGACTTTATAACTATGGAGGGGGCACAGAGGTCTTTATTACTTTGGAGGGGGCACAGAGGACTTTATAACTATGGAGGGGGCACAGAGGTCTTTATAACTGTGGAGGGGGCACAGAGGACTTTATAATTATGGATCCTAGCGATATGCCCCCATTGTCTAAGATGAGAATACCCCTAAGCGGTTTATCAGCTATTGTACAAGAAAATGCCCAGTAAAAAGCATTCTGATGGTTACTTTGCAGTGTGTGGTCCTTTAACGACCCATGCCCGGGCGAGAAACAGATATCGGAATGCTGGTTGGTCTATCACATTATACGTTACTTGTATCCATGGTTACGACCACCGGCCTGCAGCGGTGGTCGTGCTTGCACACTATAGGATAAAGCACCAATCTAAGCGTACTCCCACTGTCCCAGCCGCCAGAGAAGTTGGCTCTTTTTCCAATAGTGCGCAAGCATGACCACAGCTGCTGGATTGCAGGGTGGCCGTAACCATGGAAACCAGCAGTGTATAACGTAATGGAAAAGGAGGCAATATGGACGATCACAATACATTAGTAAGTGCCTTGTATTAACTTTCTCTGCTGGATAAAGGCCATGTTGTGCAGTCAGAGAACGCCTTTAACCTCCAGGGATGTATAATGACGTTACGCTGCATAGTAATGTACTGTATATGCTGCTTGATATACACAGACTGCGACACTAGGTGGCGCCATGACATAGTTTTCAGGATGACAGGCCCCACAGTCATCAGCCCTTGTAACAAGTTTATTCGTAAAAGTCATTTCAATAAATAAATATATTTCTCTTCTCCCCTATAAACAGCAGAAATCATCCTGATCATCCCAAGAAAAAAAAAAAAAATTCAGTTCTATATCCAGGCGGTATAAGCAACACAAAGGTCCTCACTTCTTCCTCCTTCCCAAGGTGCCAGACTTCCAGTAGGTATATGGATTGTTAATGGGAGTTTCTTTCCAGTGTACAGTATATATTTGCCACAGCTGTGATCTTAAAAACCACCGCTCCATGAAGCAGTAGTGTGTCCGCCGCTATATATGTGCAGTGGGGCGGTTCATACAGGGCCGGGAGTCCAAGCAGTCACTGAATGATTCCTGCAAACGTGTTGATGGGGAGCAGGAGAGATTTGGTCATGTATCTGCTCAGACCACAATCTTCTTTACCGTCCTCGTGAGCGCGAGATGCCCGCAGTCTCTGTAGGCTGTACCCAGGCTCCTGGCAGGGGGAGACCTCAAAGCTGAAGGAAGGAATTACATGTTAAAGGTTACTAGTTGTATGTATTACACAACAGATTTCTCTTATAATGTGTATAGAATGTATCTATATTCTTGTACATAGGAGCAGTATTATAGTAATTATATTCTGGTACATAGGAGACAGTATTATAGTACTTATATTCTTGTACATAGGAGCAGTATTATAGTAATTATAGTCTTGTACATAGGAGCAGTATTATAGTAGTTATATTCTTGTACATCGAGCAGTATTATAGTAGTTATATTCTTGTACATAGGAGCAGTATTATAGTAGTTATATTCTTGTACATAGGAGCAATATTATAGTAGTTATATTCTTGTACATAGGAGCAGTATTATAGTAGTTATATTCTTGTACATAGGAGCAGTATTATAGTAGTTATATTCTTGTACATAGGAGCAGTATTATAGTAGTTATATTCTTGTACACAGGAGCAGTATTATAGTAGTTATATTCTTGTACATAGGGGGCAGTATTATAGTAGTTATATTCTTGTACATAAGAGCAGTATTATAGTAGTTATATTCTTGTACATAGGAGCAGTATTATAGTAGTTATATTCTTGTACATAGGAGCAGTATTATAGTAGTTATATTCTTGTACACAGGAGCAGTATTATAGTAGTTATATTCTTGTACATAGGGGGCAGTATTATAGTAGTTATATTCTTGTACATATGAGCAGTATTATAGTAGTTATATTCTTGTACATAGGAGCAGTATTATAGTAATTATAGTCTTGTACATAGGAGCAGTATTATAGTAGTTATATTCTTGTACATAGGAGCAGTATTATAGTAGTTATATTCTTGTACATAGGAGCAGTATTATAGTAATTATAGTCTTGTACATAGGAGCAGTATTATAGTAGTTATATTCTTGTACATCGAGCAGTATTATAGTAGTTATATTCTTGTACATAGGAGCAATATTATAGTAGTTATATTCTTGTACATAGGAGCAGTATTATAATAGTTATATTCTTGTACAAAGGAGCAGTATTATAGTAGTTATATTCTTGTACATAGGAGCAGTATTATAGTAATTATAGTCTTGTACATAGGAAGCAGTATTATAGTAGTTATATTCTTGTACATAGGAGCAGTATTATAGTAGTTATATTCTTGTACAAAGGAGCAGTATTATAGTAGTTATATTCTTGTACATAGGAGCAGTATTATAGTAATTATAGTCTTGTACATAGGAGCAGTATTATAGTAGTTATATTCTTGTACATAGGAGCAGTATTATAGTAGTTATATTCTTGTACACAGGAGCAGTATTATAGTAGTTATATTCTTGTACATAGGGGGCAGTATTATAGTAGTTATATTCTTGTACATAGGAGGTAGTATTATAGTAGTTATATTCTTGTATATAGGAGGCAGTATTATAGTAGTTATATTCTTGTACATAGGAGGCAGTATTATAGTAGTTATATTCTTGTACATAGGAGCAGTATTATAGTAGTTATATTCTTGTACATAGGAGCAGTATTATAGTAGTTATATTCTTGTACATAGGAGCAGTATTATAGTAGTTATATTATTGTACATAGGAGCAGTATTATAGTAGTTATATTCTTGTACATAGGAGGCAGTATTATAGTAGTTATATTCTTGTACATAGGAGCAGTATTATAGTAGTTATATTCTTGTACATAGGAGGCAGTATTATAGTAGTTATATTCTTGTACATAGGGGGCAGTATTATAGTAGTTATATTCTTGTACATAGGAGCAGTATTATAGTAGTTATATTCTTGTACATAGGAGCAGTATTATAGTAGTTATATTCTTGTACATAGGAGCAGTATTATAGTAGTTATATTCTGTACATAGGAGCAGTATTATAGTAGTTATATTCTTGTACATAGGAGGCAGTATTATAGTAGTTATATTCTTGTACACAGGAGCAGTATTATAGTAGTTATATTCTTGTATACAGTATAGGTGGCAGTATTATTCTTTTGTGTAGATAAGGGCAGTATTATAGTACAAGAAAAAAAATGTAGGTTGATCTTGCACTCAACAAAAACAGGGTTCTATATTTGCTAAGAACATATGAAAAAATATTAAAAACCCTCCAGCTTTCATGCCCTTACTCATAGCATCACAAGTATAAAATCATGCATGTCGTAGTTTTACTCCGGCCGCCTCTCGGTATGTTTGCCGTGCTGCGGCCGGACCTCTGGCCCGCCCACATTATAGCGAATGGGCCCAGAGGGGACTTCCGTCGGTACGCGCGCACTAGCGGCAGCACAGATCCAGCAGGCTGTTCACCTGATGGAACACCCTGCTGGAGAAGGCTGCCACTAATGTGTTCTGAGCAAGTAAAGTACCCTGTTTTTAGTGAGTGCCTGATCAACCTACATTTTTTTGCCATCCCTGATCCCGAGCAACATCTCTGTACGGAGGTGAGCCTATCTACATTATTGTCCTATGTGGGCAGTATAATAGAGTCATGGTACCATATGTTCTGGTTTATGGAAGGAAATGGAGACATCGCAGGCCGTAGATTTACTTACAGGGATAACCTACCTAGACACATTATTGTATACCCTTCGACTGTCTTTGTCCAATTGTGACTCAGTGTCCTGAGATCCAGGCTTCTCATTTGGATACTCGATGCCTTCAATCCATTCAGTTGACACTGCAATCAACGACATCATTACATCATTAGATTTGCTGCATGCCATCAAAAGTGGGGGATACTGTAATGGGCAGGGGGTCTGGAACCATTGTATCAACTAATCAATGTGACTTTGGTCTAGTCCTAAGGGGGCGTGGTGATTTCCTGGTTTTCAACCTTTAACCCTGAAACAAGGATCTGGTCTTATCTGCAGGGGACCGACCAGGCTTCTACCTCTTGGAATAGTCCCAGTGTAGATGGCAGCTGACAAATGGGTGTCAGAGACACTGGTGCGAAGCAGCAAGAGGTCAGGCAATACTCGTAGTCGGTAAACAGACAGAGGTCAGGCCAGGCAGAGTTTGTGAAATTCCATGGTCAGGGCAGGCAGCAAATGGTCAGTACAGTAGACGGGCTAAGGTCAGGGCAGGCAGCAGAGAAACAGAGTCAGTTAACAGGCACAAGTTCAGTACATAGACAGACAGAATAGCACACCTTCACTGGTTAAACTAGAAAACTAGGAACCTAAGCTCAGGCAAGGAATGAGAGGTCAGCCTAGCTTTTGTAGCAATAGCTGATTATCAATTAGAAGCAGCTCGGCAACACACAGAGCAAGGAAGGAGAGGAGTGATGGCAAAATGGGAGTAGTAGTAGTGCAATGAATAATGGTTCGGGCACAGGCAACTGATGTAGCCGATGTCTGTGCTAGAATTGAACTCACCAATGCAGATCGCCCGGATGATGATGATTTCCCTGTTTCATCAATGTAGACATTCAGACACACAAAATCTATAAAATAAAGTGTGCGTGATGAGATATGTACCATACATGTCTGCATACGCCCCCTACTGGTCAGAGAGTGAACAGCTCTCACCATCTGTCTCCTTGCTTGGTATTGTTTTAATAATTGCCCCCGATGTTTTCAGCACCAGGGATCCTTCTTTCTCTCTATTGCTGGGTAAAGCCTGAAGCATCAAAATATAAATTTCAAATAATATTTCAGCCATTTACAGACATAATGTAAAGATGATATAAAGGGCCATTTTTTTTTTCAGTACCTTTTGATAATGCACCTGGATCCCTGCACCTCGAGAATCCACCACCGTCTTCTTTCTGGTTATCGTGTTCACTGAACAAAATTAACTTTATTAGCAAAATGCACAGCAAGGTAAGGTGTTATTTCATATATCAGTTTGGACATACAGTTGAGGCTCTATTCACATTGTGTCTGCAAAACTCATCCATATTCTATGAAGGGGTCGCAGTGCCGATTCAGAGCTGCAGCCCGTTCACTGCCTTTCCCTGCACAGCAGTAGACCTGGACACCCACCTGCCGCGCAAGGAACAACAGCGCAGCTCTAATCGAGTGAACTGAAGGGGATACAGCACTAAACCTACAGCACTAGACCTATAGGACCTATAGGGGTCCTATAGGTCAGACCTTCATCAGTCATAAATCAAGGGCAAATCCTAGTATTATGCCTTCACTTTATAAGGGCTCATGCACACGGCCGTTGCCCAGTTGTGGACATATTGCGGCCTGCATACGCCAGGTCCGCAATACACGGGCACAGGCCATATGGGTCCGCGATCCACATGCTGTGGCCTCGCGGTCAGTGCCCGTGCATTGCCGACCGCAGTTTGCGGTCTGCAATTCGTGGGTACTAGACGAATTAGGCTACTTTCACATCGGCGTTATTGCCATATGGTTTTGAGATCTGGCATGGGATCTCAAAACCACAGCAAAGTGCTTCCATCCTAATACAACAGGCTGCATCCGTTCAGAACAGATCTGGTTGTATTATATTTATAATGAAGAAACCGAATTCAGCACTAAAACCATTGCCAAGTCAATGGGCATCGGATTCTGATTTTTCGTATCTGAAAAAAACGGATCTGGCACATTGACTTACATGGGTTTTCTGTATCTGGCATGGAAATACAACAAAACGGAACGGGATGTATTCTGGTGCACTCTGTTCCATTCAGTTTTGTCCCCACTGACAATGAATGGGGACCAAACTGAAGCGTTTTTCTCCAGTTTTGAGATCCTCTGCCGGATCTCAAAACCGGACAGAACATTGAAGATGTGAAAGTAGCCTTACATTTTAATGTACCGTATTTTCCAGCTTTATGAAAATTTGTATAAAAGGGAATATCATATACATTAGCGTGACCTACTTACACTTTGTAAACGTACAATCTTGCAAGTCGATTTTAAGCTCGCTGAGAAACACATCTTCCACTGGCTCTAGAGATAAATCCCTGAATTGGATCTGAAAGGCAGAAAAGTGTTCAATCAGATTCACACAACATATATAGACATTATCATTTCTTGCAAATGTTCTTTTTGGGGGGGTTTTCACTTTAGATATTTATGTCGTTTGGTGTCTTTCTGTATCTTCCTGTCACTTCAGTGGGCAGCCCCTTCTCCATCAAGAATGGAGATCACGGATATAGGACTGGTTGGTTGTCCACTAATCAAACTTTTTATTTCATTAAAAGCCAAAATGCCATAAAACTGTGGTGGGAAGATAACGTCAGGGTGCTTTCACACATAGGACTTTTCTGGTGTTTTTCTGTACTTTTACGCTTTGTGCAGTGTTTTGTGCTGTACAAAACTCCAGCTCCAGATATTAGCTGCAGGCCTATGAAATGTAGGACACACAGGTTTTTGCTAGTGGGTTTTTTGTTCATTAAGTGGATTTTTTTGTTTTCTTGCTTAAAGGGGTTGTCCAGGTTCAGAGAAGAACCCGGACATACCTGCAATTTCACCCAGGCAGCCCGCCTGAAGAGGACATCGGAGCATCCTATGCTCCGATGCCCTCCTTTGCCCTGCGCTAATTAGCGCAGGGCAAAGGAATTTAGCCAGGTTCCGGTGACGTACCGGTCCCTGCCGGGCAGAGGCTTCCGCCCGGCAGTGAGTCGGTGACGTCATCGGCGCTGATGGACGGGCTTTAGCGCTGCCCTAGCCAGTAAAACGGCTAGGGCAGCGCTAAAGCCGGCCCATTAAGGCCGGTGACGTCACCGAACTCACTGCCGGGCGGAAGTACCCGCCCGGCAGCGAGTATTTATAAACAAAAGAGACCTTGCCCTGCGCGATCTAGCGCAGGGCAAGGGGGGGCATCGGAGCATGAGATGCTCCGATGTCCTCTTCAGGCAGGCTGCCTGGGTGAAATTGCAGGTATGTCCGGGTTCTTCTCTGAACCCGGACAACCCCTTTAATTTTTTAAAGCAACTTGCTGGAGTTTTTCCAGGCACCTGCTACATAGGTGGAAAAAGCCATGAAGATAAAGCTAGTAGTAATTGGTAAGAAACACTGCGTAAAAAACAACAAAAAACAGTATCCTGGTGTATCCTGGTGATCCTAATCAGTTTTTTTGTACCACAGGTAAATTCATGTGTATAAAGACCCTTAAAAGGGTCTTCCGAGATTTATATACTGATGACCTATCCTCAGGATAAGTCATCTGTATCTCATTGGAGGGGGTCCAACCCCCGGGACCCCTGCTGATCAGCTGTTTTAGAAGGCACCACAGCCTTGTTTTTGCTTTTCTTATGCCAGTGACGTCACGTTCATCAGTCACATGGTTTAGGAGCAGCTCAGCCCCATAGAAGTGAATGGGGATGAGTGCAATACCAAGCACAACCACTATACAATGTATGGCGCTGTTCTTGGTGAGCAGGGAGAAGGATGCAGCGCTCACAGGACAGCAGGTGTCTTCTCAAACAGCTGATCGGCGGGGGTCCCGGATGTCAGACCCCCACCCATCACATACTGATGACCTATCCAGAGAATAGGCCATCGGTCAAAAAAATAAATCTCAGAAAACCATTTAAAGGGGACCCTTAAAGGGGTTCTTTTGCTATATTGGTGACTAGAGATGAGCGAACGTGCTCGTTACGAGCACTGTAGCACTCGGCTCCCCTGCGCAATGCCCGCAGGCATTGCGGATCCGTCCCCATTGACTTACATGCAGCTGAGGACGGATCCGCAATGCCTGCGGGCATTTTTTCGCAGGGGAGCCGAGCGCTACAGTGCTCGTTACGAGCACGTCCGCTCATCTCTATTGGTGACCTATCCTGAGGATAAATCATCAATATCAGATTGGTGGGGGCCGACTCCCAGCACCCTCTCTGATGAGCTGTTTGAAGAGCCTCTTCACTGTTTTCCTGCTCACCGTCGACATTGCAGTGGCGAACCGGTGTAATTTCAGCTCTGCCATCCAATTCACATCAGTGGGACGGCCCACTCTTATTCGTGAGACGTGATGGAAGGGACATTCAGAAACTAAAAAGGTGTTTAACTTTCATTGTTGTCTGTTACATACCGTAAGTTGTGTTTACTGCACTATATGACCATTAGCATTGCTCTCAATATTGTATTAGATATGGAACTTACCTTGACAGAGTAAATCTGAAAGAACACTGGTTGTAATCCAAAGCGTAGATAGTAGGAGGCCACATCCAGGATGAAAGGGTCAGAAGTGGAGTCTCTGGATGGACACGCTGGCTGTGAAGAATATGTCAGTGTATAAGTGAATTGACAACTGTGTGTTACCGTTTTTCTTGTTATTGGGATATGTATCTATGCACCGACACTGTCCAATCAGCACTCAGACAGCTTATTGACAAGGGGAAAGGCAACACCCAGTTGTACATTTATGCATTGATTTACAAGATGAATAACAGATGAATGAACATCGTAAGAAAATACTATACTATACTATAACAAGCAATCATTAGATTGTTTCTCTCATAGACTTCAATGTGTTAGCATTGTAGTGTATGAGAAATACACTATGGGAGCTGTGAAAAATGAAAGGTGGAATCTGATTGGTTGCTATGAGCAACTAAGCCAGTTCTACTTTACACCAGTTTGATAAATCTCCCCCTATTAGCTCCATTAGGAGCTAATTTGCGGCAGCTTCAGTTCATTCAGGAGGACTGAAGCTGCTGCACATTGCATCCGGCTCCCACAGCCCTCATTGGGGGGAACCAGAGCACACCCGGAAGTGCTTTTGACCATGGCATCTGAAGGGTTAAAAGTCATTAGTTCTCCCCTCTGTGTTCCAGCAATCATAATCTTTTTTATTATTGCCTCAATTTAGCTGTATTACACTTTGAATTTTGTAGGACGAGTTGTAGTTTGTTTTTTTTAGGAACCATTTTGGGGTTCATGTAACCGTACGATTATGTTGTCACCAATTGTTTATATATGTGTGTGTGTGTATGTGTGTATGTATGTATATATATATATATATATATATATATGTTTAATGTATTTTCCTATACTGCAGGCTGTCCCCCTCACTGCCCCCCTCTCCTCCAAGCTGGCTGAGATCGCAGCCAGCTGAAGCGAGGGAGGACTGCTTTAAAGGGGTTGTCCGAGTTATTTTTTGGTCCTTTTATGTTTCTAACTAATCATATACAACAGCTTTTCTATGCACTTTCTGCTTCTAAACTTGCTGGTTTCTCAGATTTCACTCAGGGTCACATGACCTGTGATGTCAGCTTCCCTGCTTGCTGATCTTGTATTCGTGCACAAGCAGATAAGAGACTGTACACCAGACTTCACTGTGCTGGCCACGCCCCCTTTTCTGCCAGCTCTCTGCTCTCTTCCTGGATTCTTTCAGATAAAACATTAACCCCTTCAGCCAGAACACACTCAGGACGCAAAGCTTTACAACAGTAGCTTCAGGCAGTGAAGACACACAGGATCTGCCCTCCTCATCCTGCACAGAACTGACACTGGAGGAGTTCTGTATTGCACAAGAAAGGTAGGGGGGAAGATCCTGTGTGTATCTGCAGTGTCATTGTACAGCTGGGACTTGTAGTCCTACACTTACAACATGCTGCTGAGTATCCCAGCAGGCAGACATGTCACTCAGGGCAGAACTTGTATTCACTCCCTTTGCAGAGCAGGGGTGGAGGAGCAGAGATTGTTATTACTGCAGGTAAACAAAGGCCAGAAGAGAACCAGGGAAATTAGGAAATATATATATTTTTGCCTAAAACTTGTTTAACTTAGTTATATATTGCTGCCCATCAGATTTACAGTACTATATAATTTTTTTTTCATAGCTCGGACAACCCCTTTAACTCTTCATATCTCGGGCTTGGTAACAGCTAGATATGGAACTGGTCTTGTTTGAAAGCTGACAGTATAGGCTTTAAAACAAGACCAGAACAGCAGCATTATGTCCTGTACATCGGGATTGATAGCTGTTAGAAATTGGGTCAGGAGTGAAAGCAGTTGTAACCTGCTTTCACTTTCAGCTGCTGTCACTCCCAACTGATTTCTAATATCTATATCCAAAGAAGCTGTCAAATATGAAAGGTGGAATCTGGTTTCTATGGGCCAATAGAAAGAGTAGGTGGTGCTATACTTTCATTCATCTGGGAAAAAGTGTAAATACAAAAAAAGTTTATAATTACGGCCTGGATTTAATTAGACACTAAATTATTTGTGGGGCAACCCCTTTAACCCTTTCAGTACTGGAGGTTTTTTAATTTTTCTTCCCTATTTTCCGTGAGCCATAACTTTTTTTATTTTTCTGTTCACATAGCTGTATGAGGGCTTGTTTTTTTGCGGGACAAGTTGTACTTTCCAATGCCACCATTTAATATTGCATATGGTGTAGTGGGAAGCGGGGAAAAAAAATTCCAAATCGGGTGAAATTGCAAAAAAAACACAATTCCGCTACAGTTTTACGGGTTTTTTATTTACGTCGTTCGATGTTCATTAAAACTGACCAGTTACTTTCATTCTACTGGTCAGTACGAATCCGGCAATACCTAATATGTATAGTTTTTCTTGTGTTTTGATAGTGCTAAAATAATTATAAAGTTGGAATTTTTTTTGTCATCATATCTTGACCCCTATAACTTTTTGGTATTTATGTGTACGGAGCTGTATGGGGGCTCATTTTTTGCGGGGCGATCTGAACTTTTTATTGATACCATTCTGGGGTGTGTATGACTTTTTGATCGCCTTTTATTTAATTTTATTTTAGAAAAAAAAGCTACAAAAAAAAGCGAATCAGCCATTTTGATGCTTTTTTTCCGTCACGCAATTCGCCGTATTGGAAATTTTTTAAAAATATTTTAAAAGTACAGGCGTTTTCGGTCGCGGTGATACCAATGATGTCTATATTTATTGTTATTTAGGTATTTATTTTTTAATTATACAGAAAGGGGGGTGATTTAAACTTTTATATTTTTTATTTTTTATATATATTTTTTTACATTTTTTACAAATTTTTGTGATTATTTTAAGGCTCACATATGAGTAAATAGATCCTGTTTTTTATTTTTAATTTTTGAGCAATCAAAATCCTGAATTTAATATCCCTTTTGCTCATTTCTTAGCCTGGCCTGCCATCTAGTGGCCAAACTAAAAATTGCACATTGAAAACTGTAAACCTCATCAGCGAGATTTACAGAATTCAAACCCACCGCAGGTTCCCTGATTGGCCACAGGGGGGCGTGCCTGGGACACCCGGAAGCAAACGCTTCGGTTTTGCGCTATTAGATGCCGTGATCACGTGAGATCACGGCATCTAATAGCTTTAGTTACCGATCAGATACAGCAGAGACTTGCCGGCCATGACGCCCGCCGCACGTGCGAGCGGGCGCCATGTTCCCGCATCACCCCAGCACCGTACATGTACAGTGCTGGGAGTGTAAGGGTTAAGTGACACAAAAGACACAGATGTGGGATCTGACTTGTGGGACTGTATCCGGTCCTTGTTGGTAATTCTTATAAAAAATTTTTGCCAAACATAAGATTTGCCCGCAAGTCAATAAAAGCCGAGATCACATCAGGGCAGTTTGGTCGTCAATTTCCTGTTTTAACTTATGACATCCAAAACTACAGCCCGTGAAAGACAAGTCATTTAAAAAATGAAGATCCCTAGTGTATGGCCATCCTAAAGGCCCTTTTACACGCCAGATAATCATCCCGATAACCAGCGCTGATCGATGATATAGCACAGGCATCCCCAAACTGCGGCCCTCCAGATGTTGGCAAAACTACAACTCCCAGCATGCCTGGACGGCTTACAGCTATCAGCCTACAGCAGGGCATGGTGGGAGTTGTAGTTTTGCAACAGCTGGAGGGCCGCAGTTTGGGGATGCCTGATATAGCATGTCGACCGGCTCTTGTTTAGTGCAGTAGCAGATCATCATACGGTATGGGAATGAATGATTGAACTGCCGACTAACGACCTGCCGGCAAGTTTGATCTCACGTATTACTACCATCCACTAGTACTGCATTATAAGCCTGTACTTACCATAAGTGCAAGTTTGGTAATTCTGTCGTAGAGGGTGTTAATGTTTTTGTCATACCACGGATCCACCTGGCCCAGATATGTGCTAAGCTCACACATGTCGCTCATGGCGGCCGACTCCTCCTAAAGAAGAAAAATCACATTCTTGGAAGGATTGTTGATCACATTGCCATTGTAAAGAGCACCAGAAAGATAGCAAAGACCTCGGTCCAGATTTATATGTCAGTTTTAGCTGTCAGTTATGGGCAGATTTTTAGCCATTTATGTGCCTGTGATTAGTTGAAAAACTGCACATAAGTACAGAGGGACTCCTGCAAGCAGAATTTGCATGGGAAGATTATGGGACTTTGGTCTCCTATATAAAAAAAAAATGTATAAAACTGCGGGATATCATCTGATATTTTGTTTAAGACCAGGACAGTGTCCATAGGGAAGAACAGAAGACTGGTTCTCCGTAAAGGGGTTATCCCATCTCAGACAATGGGGGCATATTGCTAGGATATGCCCCCATTGTCTGATAGGTGCGGGTCCCAGCACCTATATAGAGAACGGAGCCCCAAAAGTGAAGGAAGGTGCACTGTGCATGCGCAGCCGCCCTCCATTCATTTCTGTGGGGCCGTCGAAAAGCGCTCGGCTATTTCCATCAGCTCCATAGAAATGAATGGGAACTGTGGACGCGCATGCTCGGTGAGCTCCCATTCATTTCTATGGGAGCAGCGGGGAGCTGCGCCTGGTGGTGGCCGAACCTTGGGAAACCTGGGGTTCTCCAGGCACAGCGCTCCCCGCTTTGTTCTCAATATAGGTGCGGGTCCCAGCGGTGGAACCCGCACCTGTAAGACAGTGGGGACATATCCTAGCGATATGCCCCCATTGTCTGAGATGGGAATACCCCTTTAACTTGGGTTTCTGTCTCTATTTCCCTTATGCGTGATTCAATTTTGATATCATAATGCATGTAAATAGGGACAGACACAGACAGCGAGCTGGAACCCAGGCCGCCTTCCCTTTCCGAGCCCTAGGTAGCAAGACCGCAACTAGTCGACGGTTCCTACGCTACTAAGGTGCAGAGACAGACAGACAGACTCCAAAAGACAAAACAACACAAAAGGATAGTCGTACAAAAATTAGACGGAACCAGGCGGACAACGTCGCACAAAAGTGAGAGACAGAGAGTAGTCAAAAGACAAGCTGAAGTCAGAACTTGATGGGATGCACAGTACAAATCACGTGAGACAGAGAGTGGTCAAAACACAAGCTGAGGTCAGAACCTGATGGGATGCACAGTACAAATCACATGAGACAGAGAGTGGTCAAAACACAAGCTGAGGTCAGAACTTGATGGGATGCACAGTACAAATCACATGAGACAGAGACTGGTCAAAAGACAAGCTGAGGCCAGAACCTTATGGGATGCACAGTACAAATCATGTGAGACAGAGGGTGGTCAAAAGACAAGCTGAGGCCAGAACCTGATGGGATGCACAGTACAAATCATGTGAGACAGAGGGTGGTCAAAAGACAAGCTGAGGCCAGAACCTGATGGGATGCACAGTACAAATCACATGAGACAGAGAGTGGTCAAAAGACAAGCTGAGGTCAGAAACACAAACAAATCTAAGAACCAAGGACCTAGCTAGTGAGCCTGTACAGGGCTATCACTGGTATATGACCAGAAAGGGGTTTAAATAGAGCACCGAGTGCCAGGATCAGAACCTGATAGGTCTATGACTCGGCGCTCCATTAGTCAGAACACAGGAATAGAGCAGCTGAGCAATCACCCACTGCTAATCTCCTGCAGCACACGCCCCCTGTGGGGAGAAACAGAGCCTTACATCCTGTTGCTAAGGATGCTGTTTCGTCACCAGGGGGCGTGGCTTCACAGCGCATCTCTCTCTGGAGATCTCACCGCTGGAGCCCGGACAGGTAGGACACATATAGTGCCAGTAAAAATAAGAGTTTTGATCAGTTTTGTAGTAATTAACGCAAGTGCATTGTACATTTTAGCCAGACCAGCGGCCCATTTGACATCCAAAATTAAAATAAGCAAAAAATGACATTAAATCTCTCTCCTGTTCGTTCGTGCCAATGAAAGGTCGTATTAATTGTGAATAGAATTGTGCCTTAATGATGAAGGGACCTGTCAGTCAGTGGCTGCTCTGCAGGAACCTACAGTAGTCAGGTCTGATGACATACAAAGGACACATGCAGCTATAAGCAGATAGATACATTGACGTATAACCTTTACCATGTCAGCCGAGGTATCGCTTCTTTCTCCTTGGATAGGAATGCAATAAAATTGAAGATTGGCCTTCAGGGTCCGATGTGGCCTCCTGGCCTCTCTCTTCCTGAAAGAAAATATTACTGGTCACTCGGTGGGAACATTCATTACATTACCTGTATGCACTAATATCCCAATAGATTGTCTGGAGCACTGCAGGGAGGGGTGACCTCAGGAATCACGCCTCATCTTAGCCGCCTGTCCAATCAGAGCTATTATATCTGTGCCCTCGTGTACCCCACGGCCTCTGTCAGTGGATGGGCACCTCTTAGCACTACGCCCTTTGCATATAATATCCGTGGACTAGAAGGTTTCTAGCACTCCCGAACTTAGTGTTAGGCCTCATGCATACGAACATATATATATATTTTTTTTATTACGCGGCCCATATGCAGAACCATTCACTTCAATGGGGCCACAAAAAATCGGAAATGATTCTGTATGCATTATGTGTCCATATGTCCACCTGTAATCTGCATGGGTGTAATTTGCACAGGCACCATCCGTTTGGTTGCCGTACACGGATCCGGACCCATTTCAACTTGAATGGGTCCGTCATCTGCCACACTGCAAAAAAATAGACCATATTCAATTTGTTTGCGGTGCGGAGGCACGAAAAAAAACCACGTAAGCACTCCATAGTGCTTCCGTGGGGTTCTGTGCCTCCATTCCGCGCCGCACCCTCCGGATTGCATCCATAATAATGGCCGGTGCCCGTATATTGCGGACCCGCTGTTTGTGGGCCACAATATGGGCACGGCCGGGCAGTGGCCGTGTGCATGAGCCCTTATTGTCCGCATTACGGACAAGGATAGGATTGTTCCATTAGGGGCCAGCTGTTCCTTTCCGGAATGTACACGGCCGGTATCCATGTTTTGCACCCTTAAGTTGCATTCACCTTAAAACACGGATCTGTGAAAAATACGGGTGACGTCTGTATGACATGCCTGTTGCATCCGTTTTTTTGTGGATCCATTGTAACAATCCCTATCCTTGTCTGCAGAACGGGTTCTGTATTTTTTGTGAGACACACGGTGTGCTGTCCACGTTTTTTGCAGACCCATTGAAATGAATAGGTCCGCATCCTATCCACATAAAAACTATAATGTACTTGCTTAAAGGGGTTGTGCAGGCATACTCTCCCACTCGATCTGACCTGAGGCACGGAGAGGATCAGCTGCATATGCTGGGACGTCTGTAGAGGAACCCGTCCGACACCAGAAAGTATTGAGTCCCATTAATGGAATAGATCCCATGCACAAAACTTGCTGGGCATCAGACTATCCAGCGTGCATGCATCTCTCCCTTGCTGATGGCAGATCAGGCAAAAAAATATCCCTGGACAACCCCTTAAAGGGTGTCTATGAGTAAGATAGGCCCTTCTACAAATTGTCTTTAGGAAGCTCAGCTTTTATCCACGGTTTCACTGGGACTTCAGTACCTGAAGGAGTAATATGCTTTAGCCAATCTCCCCAGAGCTCTGTCGTCTCCTAGGACCACCACTCGGGCAGTAGGCAGCTTATCCCGGTCCAGTCGGGACCTCCGTACTCTGTCCTGAGAGCCTCTGTAGTGTCGCTGCCCGGCTTCCCTTGGGTGCCTTGGTGAGGTTTTGAAGAAGAACAGCAGAGTCCACATCTGCGCCTTTCTTCTTAATACATGGTTTCCTATATAACCTGCTTGTTTCTTTCTCTTCTGTCCCAGGTAAGTCTCTCTCTATCCCGCTGTCATTAGACCACACAGAGATTCGGTGCTGCTCGTTGCCCTCTGGGTCCAAGGAGAGTTCTGGCTCCTTGACGTATTCTGTCTCTGCATCGGTGGTCAGGGTCTCCCTCATGAACAGCATCAGCTCTTTCCCTGGTGTAAAGAAAACCTTATAATTATTATTACACTGATACATTTAAAGTTACTCCATAGTATTTATGTACATAGTCATTAGTAAAGTCAAAGGGTGCATTTATTAAAGGGTTTGTCCCATCATAGACAATGGGGGCATACCCCTGCAACCCGCACCTATATCGAGAACAGAGTGGGGAAAGTTTCTATGAGGCCGCTGAAACTAGCAGAGCGCTGGCTCCCATAGAAATGAATGGGAGTGGTGGCCGCGCATGTGCGGTGTGCTCCCATTCATTTCTATGGGACCAGTGGGGAAACCCGGGGTCCTCCAGGTGCAGCGCTCCCCGCTCCGTTCTCAATATAGGTGCGGGTCCCTTGGGAGCGTATCCATTGTCTATGATCGGAATACCCCTTTAAGACTGGCAGCTTACACTCTGGTCTTAAAGGGGTTGTGGGCTGTAATGATATTGAAGATTTATCCACAGCATTAGGTTATCAATATCAGATTAAGGGCTCATGCTCACGGCGGTTGCCTGGCCGTCCTGTGCATTGCGGACCGCAATTTGCGGTCCCTAATGCACAGGCACCATCCGTGTGGTTGCCGTGGACGGATCCAGATCCATTCAACTCTGCGGTGCGGAGGCACAGAAAGAAACCGTAGGGGTTCTGTGCGTCCATTTTGCACCACACCTTCCAGATACAAGGGAATGGGTCCACATCCGTGATGTGGTGCAAAAATGGCCGGGCCCGTATTTTGCGGCCGGCACTCATGTGCATGAACCCTGATAACCGAGATCCAACTCCTGAAACCACCACAATCATCTGTTTGAAAGGATTGCAGCATTTGTGAGAGTGCCGTGTCCTCTTCCAGCATTTACCTGCACGCCGTCTAGATTATAGCAGAGATGCAGTGTAATTACAACGTCCCAACCCCTGTCAGGAGTCAGACCCTCCGCCGATCTGATATTGATGACCTATTCTAAGTACTATCACAGCACACAACCCCTTTAATCTATACACTGATGGAATCAGATGCTCCATAGTTATTAAGAGGGGACATAGCGTTCATGGCTGTCGGACCCTCTCGGTGCAGTGGATTGACCTTTTTTCCAGTTCTGAATGTTACAGTATTCGTTAAAATATACACTGTAAATTAGAAAGAAATGCCTCCATTACATAGCTGATCGTCGTCAGTCCAGAGATGAACGCTGAACTTCGGGCTGGGCAGCGGGATTCTCTGAAGTTTTGACATTCCTGATTCTATGAGAGAATGCAGAAGAAAAGTGAAGATGCAGAAATGTTGCCTACAGCAGTCATCAAGTCATAGCTTTCATTGTGTAAGGAAAATAATATCTGCAATGTACGCTGTACCAGCATTAAGACCTAGGCAGATGAGACGGGGAGACTATGACTTTCTACACAGCACGGTGGCTCAGTGGGCTGGGGTCCTGGGTTAGAATCCATCCAAGGACAACATCTGCATGGAGTTTGTATGTTCTCCCCGTGTTTGCGTGGGTTTTCTCCGGTTTCCTCCCACACTACATAGACATACTGATAGGGAACTTAGATTGTGAGCTTCATTGGAGACAGTGTGATGCTAATGTCTGTAGAGCGCTGCGGAATATGTCAGCGCTATATAAGTGCGTAAAATAAATAAGGAAACTTAGGCTACTGAGCCCCAGACTTCTGCCTAAATGGCCTTATGGTTAAAGGGGTTATTCTCATCTTAGACAATATCATAGTGATATGCCCCCATTGTCATTGTCCACCGCTGGACCCGCACCTATATCGAGATCGGAGGGGGGAGCTCTGCGCCTGGAGAACCCCAGGAGGACCACCAGTCACAGCTCCCCCGCTGCTCCCATAGAAATGAATGCGCGGCCACCGTTTCCATTAATTTCCAGCGCTCAGCTATTTTCGCCAGCCCCATAGAAATGGATGAAGCGTGGCTGCGGCAGTGTGCCCTCCTTTAGTTTGGGGGCTCCGTTCTCGTTATAGGTGGGACCCGCACCTAGTGCTATGCCCCCATTGTCCAAGATGAGAACTACCCTTTAAGACTACTTGCACACTTGCGCTAGGAGGTTCTGGCAGAGGA
The DNA here is from genome assembly GCA_900303285.1 of Rhinella marina. Lineage (NCBI taxonomy): Eukaryota > Metazoa > Chordata > Amphibia > Anura > Bufonidae > Rhinella > Rhinella marina. The sequence goes on from ONZH01031324.1 coordinate 121,126, forward strand.
CCAGCCTGACGGATCCATACTGACTCTAGCCCAAGTCCCCTCTGGCCCCATTCACTATAATGGCGATGGTCCGGAGGTCCGGCCGTGGCACAGCAAACATGCCGAGAGGAGGCCGGAAAAGAACTACAGAGCGCTACAGTTTTTATTCCGGCCACCCTCTCGTCATGTTTTGCCGTGCTGCGGTCGGAGCTCCATTATAGTGAACAGGGGCCGGAGCGGACTTCCGGTGGCACACATGGGCTAGCGTTAGTCTGGATCCGTCAGGCTGGTCCTCTGCCAGAACCTCCTAGCGCAAGTGTGAAAGTAGACCAAGTCAGTCCCATGAGGGTACACAGTTGAATGGCCTCTATATTATAAATGGTACCTTCTTTGAGATTGAAATGACTTTCTTATAGATCTCCTGCAGCCGTTCACTGTGTCTCTGCCTGGTGCCGGCCATTTTCCTGCTCCCCGCGCTCCACCACCGTTAGAACCTCTTGAAACCAAATTTCCACCTCTTCAGCAGAATTTATCCTGGAGAAAAGTAGCAGCATGAATGCACTAGACTTTTATTATTATTATTATTAGAAAGGCCGCCCGTACCATCACCACCATCCCTCTTACCTTCAGCACCTCTTGCAGTAATGCTATGTTGCAGTCTTTGCCAAGTGCGGCCTGAATACAGTTGGTAATGACATACGTCATACAGGACACGGACGAGTGAGACATCTGACTGGCTTGAGTCTCGCGGAGAAGTGTATTACATACAGCCTCCGAAACCAGCGCTGGATCCAAAAACAGTAGCACCCTGCGAGGAATAGTTTGTTTAGTATGACGCTCCTCATGATGTATCCTCCCAAGGAACGTTAGCAGGAGCAATTCATCAGAGATATGCAGAGATATATATACCTTACCTCAGGATAGGTCATCAGTATCTGATCGGTGGGGGTCTGACACCAGGGACCCCCGGTGATCAGCTGTTTGTGAAGGTACCGGCGCTCCTGTGAGCGCCGTGGCCTTCTCTTAGCTTTTCCTAGACCAGTGACATCGTGTTCATCGGTCACATGACCTAGTGGCGGCTCAGCCCCATTCAAGCGAATGAGGCTGAGCACAATACCGAGCACAACCACTATACAATGTACAGCGCTGTGCTTGGTGAGCAAGGAGAAGGTAGCGGTGCTCACAGGAGCTGATCGACAGGGGTCCCGGGTGTCGGACCCCCACTAATCAGATATTGATGACCTATCCTGAGGATAGGTCATCAGTAGTAAAAACCTAGAAAACCCCTTTAAAGGGGTTGTTAAAGTGAATAGGGCTGAGCTGCAGTACCAAGCACAGCCACTATCCAGTGGACGGCGCTGTACTTGGTAAGCTGCCAGGAGGCCGCAGTGTTCAGTGGAGCACTGAGGCCTCTTCAAACAGCTGATCGGCGGGGGTCCCAGGTGTCAGACCCCCACCAGCTAAATAACTGAGGATAGGTCATCAGTATTGAACTTTAATTTTCCAATCCACATTACGGTAAGAAATGATAAAGAATTCCGCTTACTTGTCTTGGTGATGGTTGAGATCCCTCTTGAGGTTTTGCTCCAACACCACCATCTTTTGATATGAAAAACCTAAAGAATCATGTAAACTATTATTCACTATGCACTATTAATATGCAGTAGTAACCCTAGCAGTTGTAGTAACTGCTTAGTAATACTGATGATTAGAGATGTGCGAACGTGCTCGAAACGAGCACTGTACCGCTCGGCTCCCCTGCGCTAGCATGGGCGCCGGCAGCCACTTCCATCCTCCTCAGGAGGACGGAAGTGGCTGCCAGCGCCTATGCTAGCGCAGGGGAGCCGAGCGGTACAGTGCTCGTTTCGAGCACGTTCGCTCATCTCTACTGATGATGAGTTAGGTGATTATGTGATGGTTTACTCAACTGTGCTCAGTCCAGAAAACATGGCGGAACGACAACGTTTCCCCTCACTTGAACTGACTGCATCATAGTGATTTACAAAACACAGTTCCTATCTGACTGTGGGTCTAATGTACCGTACTCATAATGATGATGTGAGAACAGTACATTAGACCTGTGATCAGATAGGAGCTGACTATATCATAAGTCACTATGCTGCAGTCAGTCCGGGAATATGTGGTACACCATTTTTTTTTTTTAATGCGAATTGAGCCCGAATTCAGGTGCATTTACTGTAGTTTAGTAAATCTCCCCCAATGTCTGCTAGTATGTTTATTATGGTGCTCACCCGGACCGAGCTCGACCTGCTAGAGCCAGATTAGCGAAATCTTATATCCAAAAAACCCAATGTGATCGTCTCATATGTAACCAATTTGGTATTTATTAAAAAACTAAAATACAATAACAGCTAAAAACCAATAACATGTGGCCACATATACACTCCTAACTAACATTTAAAAATATCATTCACCACGTGAACTTAAGGAAAAGTTGCGGATCAACAAAAGGAACTTTAAAAAAAAACTCTGCACATTTTTATTTTTTGTGTTTTTTAATGATCCGCATGTGAAACCATTACGGGACTGTGATTATAAAGTTAGGAGTGTATATGTGGCCACATGTTATTGTTTTTTTAACTGTTATTTTATTTTAGTTTTTTTAATAAATACCAAATTTGTTACATTGGTATTTTTTACATATGTTTATTATGGGTTTATGCAGTAATGGTGTCATATGTACCTGGAACCTTCTTCTCCGTCTTTAGTCTTTGCGCGTAGTCCAGACCAATCGTACAGTATGGTTTTGGTAGAGTGAGTATCTTTTTGCAGAAGACGTAAACTCGTTCATACAATTCATCAGAGATGTATGCAGCCTGGAATGTAAGTTACAAGGACCGTAAAGGTTTGTTTTTTCTTCCTAAGGATCAGTAAGATTTTGTAGGCATACCCTGTCACTGTGTACTGTACCTTTGTGATGGCGTACATCAGTGTGTGCAGTAGAGGGATGATATAATGCAGGTTGTCTTCTTGTTCTGCCTAGAATGACATTACAAAAATGACATTACTTCAAAAAGTATGGCTTCATCTGATGAATGTGTGTTAATTGTAAAATTTGGCGTAGAACATAAGAAATTTCATGCATTTTTCCATATGAAAGGGGTATTCCGGCTGAAACGGAAAATTATGGCACAACTTAGAACTACTAGAAATATATGCATTTTACAGATGAACCTTCAGTAAGCCTTATCAAGCATTCCAGGACTTTTTGGTCCCTTTCCTCCATTCGTTCGTTCTGCACAACGGTCACCACGTGACGGGACAGACCAATACAGTGGTGCGGCTATAGGAGTAGGTATGAGTACAGTATGGGGGAAAACCGAGCAGCGTGGCCTGGAACATTATATAGTAGAAAGCCAAACTCCTGGGATACATGCTCTGCTGACGTCTCCACACAGAAGTGAAGGGGCCATTTCCTCCCATGTTGAGATCAGCTGGAATATGAAATTCTAAAAAGTGAAAAAGGGCCAAGAAGTCCCAGAATGATTGAAAACGTTAAGTTAAAGGGGTTATCCCACGATAATGTAAAAAATTAAAATCAGACATCATATAGTACATGACAACCTCTTTTTAACCAAAGCTAGAACCAGCCCTGTACCTCACATGGATCCAGAGATCTCCACATTCATTGTACTAGATTTATATCAAGCTGGCAGCTCAAGGGGAGTGTCTTTTCTGCTGCAGCTAAGGGGGCGTGTCCATGCTCTCCCTATCACAGCTCAGGAGGCGTGTCTCAGCTCTCCTTATCACAGCTCAGGAGGCAGTTAAAAGTTGAAACTGAGCATGTGCGGCCTGATCGGTGAATAGGTCAAAGAAATAAGAAATTAAGTGGTCCTATACAGATACATGTTATTGAATAACTCAGTAGCTATACAAAATTTTTAATGACATGCAATTACAAAAGTATTCAGATCCAGGTGCTGGTTTGAAAACTGTAGAATATTTTTCGTGGGACAACCCCTTTAAGGTACATTCAGGGGTGTAGCTATAGGGGGTGCAGAGGTAGTAGTCGCTACCGGGCCCAGGAGCCTGAGGGGGCCCAAAGACCCTTGTGTTGCATAAGAAGACACCAGTATTATAGAAAGTGCTTACTAGTCAAGTTACACCTCCGGCTGGAGGGAAGGGGTTAGGTCAAGAATCAGGCAGCACGAAGGCTATGTGCTTCCCAGTCCCTGGCCACAAAACACTGGGCAGGTAAGGGGGGCCATGAGCCCATGAGCCTTCAGCTACACCACTGGATACATTAGTAAAATGTAGGTATTGCTGATAGCTGTCATTTGCACCATCATTTTTTTTTTTTTAGCACTGAAATACCCCATTCATTTGGGTCAGGACTTGATAAAAAAATAAGAGTCATTACTCACCTCCGCCGATCCCCTGACACTGATATTGAGACACTGCTCCTGTCCCCGATGTTCTAGACCAGAAAGAGCCGGTCAGCCAGTCATAGACAGAGGCACGTCATCACTTCTGCCAGTCATAGGCTGAGGGGGCCTTTCTCTGCAGTTTCCTCATTGGACTGGAGCAGTGTTGAGGGATCCGTGGAGTGAGTAATGATTCTTTTTTTATTTTTAACCCCCTTCTGACCCGTATTATTACATAAAGAATTAGTAATATACACCCTTGTATGCGTAGGGTACTTAGTCCTGTTATTCATAATACTTTATTTCGTGTGCATCCTCCAATTATACAGTCAAAGCAAGGGCAGAGCTTCAGTTACTTCTTGATGATTTAAGTGTCCATCTGTCAACTGCCCAACGCCGAGTGTGTTTGATATCTCCAGAGACGTGACCAGATATCAGAAAGCCTGAAAATCTGTTTAGAAGATTACATTGTCTTATCACATTATATGTGCAGTCATATGTCAGCTGCTTATCGTCCGCCTGCTTCCTCTAAAGGCTTGTCTATTAAAAAAAATATTTAACCTAAAAAAATGATAACTAGCTAACGCTCACTGTCTGTATTCTGCAGGAGAAGGTGCCGACGGGTGTGCACCCCCCTGGTCGCCTTCCTATCCCTGCCTTCTGAAGTCACTTACTTTCACTGACTCATCTACAGTAATGAAGGATTTTTTAGACTCTCTTGCTGTAGATGAATCTGTAGAGTCAGTGAAAGTAAAGGTGGATTTACACAGGACGATTCTTCGAGTTGGCTGCTCGTTCAGTGTGAAGGAGACCAATTAATTTAAATGGAGTGATCACTTCCACAGTATCCACAACGCACGAGCACTGACAGTGAGGCCTCCGCATGTGGATCCGCAATGGGGTCCGCGGTCCGCGATCCGCATCCGGCGGTCCGAAAAGTAGTGCATGCGCTACTTTACTGTAGTGCTTCCGTGGTGTTCCGATCCAAGCCTCCATTCCACATCTCCGTGATTGGTGCGGACTCATTGACCCGGCGTGTGCGGCCGGTCATGTGCATGAGCCCTTAGGATGGGGGATGGCTATTGCGATCCCTCACCCTTATACAGAATCATGGCTTCTGAGCAGCAGATCACTGTTTAGATCATACGGTCTGCTGCCCAGAAACTATGATCAGTGGTGCCTGCACGAACGACACGGGTGATCGGCGGCACATTTACACGGGTCGTTCCCGATAATCTGGACAATTATTGGCTTGTGTAAATGCAACTAAGGCCCCATTCAGACGACCGTGTTTCACGGCCGTATACGGGCCGTGAAAGCCTGGCCTGTGCTGCCCCAGAGGACTGGAGCGCACGGCGTCATAGCATAGTGTTTCACTGTACGGCGGCGGCCTCAGGAAGCGCACGGCGTCATAGCAACCAATGACGCCGTGCACTCCTGTCCTCTGGGGCAGCACAGGCCGGGCTTTCACGGCCGTATACGGCCGCGAAACATGGTCGTCTGAATGGGGCCTAAGGCCTTGTTCACATGTCAGTTTTTTCATCAGTTATTGTGAGCCAAAACCAGGTGCTGGTCAAAAAAACACAGAACAGGTGCAGATCTTTTCATTATACCTGATCTCTGTGTAGCCTACACTCCTGGTTTTGTCTCACATAACTGATGCAAATAACTGATCAAATAACTGATGTGTGAACAAGGCTTTAACTGACTAAGTATCAGAAGGCAGGGATAGGAAGGCGACCAGGGGAGTGCACACCGTCGGCACCTTCTCCTCCAGGATATCAGAATACTCGGTTAGCTAGTTTTTTAATGAAGCAGAGAACTAATGAATGGATTTTAAAGCAATCTAATAAATGTAAAATTTTACAGCATTAGGCTCCTTTCACACGAGCAGGAGACTCGGACGTCTCCCACATCGTGTACAGTGTACTCACCTCCCGGCACTGAACGGGGATCACATAGCATTATACTGATTTATGATGCTATGTAACCCTTACAGTTCTGGGATAATGCTGTTAGTGTTATCCAACACATTCCAGAACTGTAAGGGTTACATAGCATCATAAATCAGTATAATGCTATGTAACCCCTGTTCAGTGCCGGGAGGTCAGTACACTGTACACGATGCGAGAGACGTCCGAGTCTCACACTCGTGTGAAAGGAGGCTTAATGTCTGGGGCAAGTAGTGTATAATATAGCCAGGGTGTCAATGATGAATTAAATTACTATAGTAATACCTATCCCTAGAGAAGGTGAGTCTTGCTCCGGTAACATAAGATATTTGCCCCGAAGGTGTCCATAACCTTTAAAGTGACTAACAGTCATAAAGACTTGCATGTCCCATCACGGATGCACTGAATTTTAAAAGCCGTCTTAAAGGGGTATTCCCATCTTAGACAACGGGGGCATATCACTAGGATCCACCGCTGGGACCCGCACCTATATTGAGAACGGAGCGGGGAGCGCTGCTCCTGGAGGACCCCATGTTTCCCAGGGTCCGGCCACCATCAGACGCAGCTCCCCCGCTGCTCCAATAGAAATGAATGGGAGCGCACTGCGCATGCGCTGCCACCGCTCCGATTCATTTCTATGTAGCCGACAGATATTTTTCAGTGGCCGCATAGAAATGAATGGAGGGCGGCTGCGCATGTGCAGTGCGCCCTCCTTCACTTTTGAGGCTCTTTTCTCGATATAGGTGCTGTTCCAGCGGTGGGACCCCCAACTATAAGACAATGGGGGCATATTCTAACAATATGCCCCCATTGTCTAAGATGGGAATACCCCTTGTCTTTCCAGGAAGACATATTATTACGCATAAGGCTACTTTCACACTATCGTCTTTGCTGGATCCGGCAGGGATCAGCAAAAAACGCTTCCGTTACTGATAATACAACCATCTGAATCCGTCATGAACAGATCCGGTTGTATTATCTGTAACATAGCAAAGACGGATCCGTCATGAACTCCACTGAAAGTCAATGGGGGACGGATCCGTTTTCTATTGTGACAGATTGTGTCAGAGAAAACGGATCCGTCCCCCATTGACTTGCATTGTAGGTCACGACAGATCTGTTTTGCTCCACATCCCAGGACGGAAAGAAAACCGTAGCATGGTGCTCTCCGGTATGAGAACGCAACCAAACGTAACGGTATGGCATTTTTTGAGCGCTTCGTTCTGTTCAGTTACATATTGTTCCCATTGACAATAAATGGGGACAAAACTGAAGCATTTTTCTCCGGTATTGAGACCCTATGACGGATCTCAATACCGGAAAATAGAAATGCTAGTGTGAAAGTAGCCTAAAAGGCCGGGTTCACATCACCATTTCAAAGAAAAAAAAACGGATCCTGTTCATCAGTTCTGCACATTTGACGTCCGTTTGAGCCATTTCCGTATGAGATCTGTTTTTTTACACGGGGAAAAAAAAGTCCTGCATGCTCACATCTAAAAAAAACGGATCTCAGACAGAAATGATGCACAGGATCCGTTTTTTTTCTACAAGATCCTGTTTTCCTAGTGATCTGGGATTTTGCACGGATGACACTTGGAGCCAGGAAGGAATTTTTTATTTACTCCTTCCTCTTAATGCTGCGGGGTAACAGGTTAAACTGGACGGACTGGTGTCTTTCCCCAACTATGTCTTTATAAACCACCTTTCAAAAGATGGAAAATCTGAGAACGGCTGTAAACTGATCTGAACGTGGATACCGATGAAATGGGAAAATGTCGTCTGCCAAGTGCAGCTCCTCTGTCTACTGAGTACACCGCTCTCTGTAAGGTGTCTGCTATTTACATAGTGTACGGGGACATGAGCCGTCATACCTTTCTGTAAGACGCCCAAGGACTGTTTGTATGAGTAGGTTGGTCGTGCAGAACACCAACCTTTACTCCACCAAAATAATGGGAAGTGCTAGATATGAGTCGGTGCCGCGCTGGCGGAGTGCATGCAATTCTTGTCAGAGAAGTTGCTTGGCCGATGCTTTCTGGAAATTGCAGTATTTCGGCCTTTTTTTTTTTTCATTTCGTTCTTCCTGTTTTCATAGAGATCTCTTCTTAGTGACCAAAAGTCATTTACTCTGTTCCGTAAACCAACCTCATGGGGAATTTTTCCTTCCACAGACTCCGAGCTTTCAGGAAATGCTACAGTAATTAGCTGACAAACCCCAAAAAAAGACACCTCTGCCTTCTGCTTTATACTTCTCTGGAAAGGCTTACCCTCTTGTGCCATGTCTGTATCGCAGATAATTACTAGTTGTCGTAATCTCAGACAAAAAGGCAATGCCGACTGCAGAGGAGTACGTACAATGTATTATCTCCACTTACATTTTCTTCTAATTATGTTATAGCACAATTAGGCCTCGTTCACACTTCAGTGTTTGGTCAGTAATTTCCAACACTGATTTGTGAGCCAAAACCAGAAAAGAAGCCTACACAGAGATAAAGGTATAATGGAAAGATCGGCACCTGTTCTGTGGTTTTGACCCACACCTGGTTTAGGGCTCGTTCACATGTCCGTTGTGTGGCCGTGCCCATATTGCAGCACGCATACGGCGGGTCCACAATACACGGGCACCGGCTGTGTGAACTCCGCATCACTAATAGCGGACCCATTCTCTTGAATGGGTCCGCAATCACGGAGGTGCGGTACCGAACGGAGGCACGGATCGGAACCCCACAGAAGCACTACGTTTCTGTCCGTGCCTCCGCACTGCAAAAACATAGAACACGTGGTTTTGCAGTGTGGACAGTCTGATGCGGATCCCATTGAAGTGAATAGGACCACAGTAGGTGCCCGTGCACTGCGGACCACAATTTGCGATCCGCAGCACAACGGCCGTGTGAACGAGCCCTAAGGCTCACAAATCACTGAAGGAAATCACTGATTAAACACTGAAGTGTGAATGAGGCCTTTTATACTCAGTTACTGTGGGATTAAGGGTGTGCAGTAAAATCATGTGCTGATTGGCTGTGGTAGGTGGGTGTGGCGTGGCCATATGCAGCTAGCCGTGGCACCTGGCCGTAACCTTGGCCACCATTCTACAGCCTGGCTATAGCACAGTGTAGGAAGGATTCTAGGGTTTCTCTCTGAGTGTTCATACCTTCTCCAGCTCTTTAATGAGGACTCCAACCATAATATTTCCACTGTTTGGGTTGCGATCCAAGCTCTTGTGCAGGGTCCATCTCAGCATTCCTGTCACAGAACATATGTTGGAGGTTATAAGGCAGTGACCTGAGGTTTCTGTAATGTTTCTTGACGCACCTATCTCTTTGCTTTTTGTCCAAATACGTCTTTTTTCCTGATATGTTCTACTAGCTAGTCATTAAGAGTGAACCCAGGGTAAAATTCTTAAAATGGAGATAGTTGGTGACCGTACACATTAGTATAAAACTGATCAAAACAGTTAAAGGGTTATTCTCATTTTAGACAATGGGGGCATATCGCTAGGATATGCCCCCATTGTCTTATAGGTGCGGGTCCCAGCGGTGGGACCCGCACCTATCTCTAGAACGGAGCCCCCGAAATGAATGAGGGCGCACTGCGCATGCGCAGCCGCCCTCCATTCATTTCTATGGGGCCGCCGAAAATAGCCGAGCGCTGGCTCGGCTACTTCCGTCGGCTCCATAGAAATGAATGGGAGCGCACCGCGCATGCACGGCCCGGCTCCCATTCATTTCTATGAGCGGCGCGGGGAGCTGCGCCTGGTGGTGGCCGGACCCCGGGAAACCTGGGGTCCTCCAGCGCTCCCCGCTCCGTTCTGGAGATAGGTGCGGGTCCCAGCGGTGGGACCCGCACCTATAAGACAATGGGGGCATATCCTAGCGATATGCCCCATTGTCTAAAATGAGAATACCCCTTTAAATTTCAACCAAACAAAACTAACAAATGAATGATGGTTTTAGCCAACCGATGACACACTATCACCATCTGGCAAGTGTTAAAGGGAACCTGTCATCAAATTTATGGAGACCTAACTGAGGGCAGCATAAAAATAGGGACAGAAATGCTGATTTCAGCGGTGTGTCACTCATGAGCTAAATGTAAGCGGTTGCCGAGAACCAGCATCATAATCATTGCAGCCCAGGCCGTGAAAAGAGTCAAATCTACCTGAGAAGAGTCATGGTTATTCCTAATCTCCTGCTCTCCCGCCCATCTGCTGATGATTGGCAGTTTTCTCCTAGAGAGAAAGGGAGAAAAGTAGGTAGAAGACTGCCAATCATCAGCAGGTGGGCGGAGAGCAGGATGAGAATAACCAGGACTCTTCCCAGGTGGCCAGGACTCTTTTTCCAGGTCCAGTCTGCCACATGACCGATGAGCGTGACGTCACTGGCCTAGGAAAAGCTGAGAGAAGGACGCAGTGCTCACGGGAGCGCCGGTGCCTTCTCAAACAGCTGATCGTGGGGGTCCCGGGTGTCGGACCCTCGCCGATCAGATACTGAAGTAAAATCCTGGTAAGTAAGTATACACAGGTTATAGAGAAGTACAAGAAGATAGTATCGCCAGTCTCTAGCCTAAGGGGACGCTGCCATTTTTTAAAGGGGTTTTTCCAAGACTTTAATACTGATGATCTATCCTCAGGTGCTCCCGTGAGCGCTACACCCTTATGACAACTTTCCCTAGGTCAGGTGACGTCACGTTCATCAAATTGAAAGGGGCTGAATGTTGTACCAAGCACATCCACTATACAATGTATGGCGCTGTGCTTGGTGAGCTGAGAGAAGTCCACGGCACCCATAGGAGCGCCGGTCCCTTCTCAAACAACTGATCACCGGGGGTCGATCACCGGGGGTTGAACCCTCACCGATCAGGTACCGATGACAAATCCTAAGGAAAACCCTTTTGAAGTCCCATAGGCTTCCATCATATGACTTGATCGGACACGGCTGATGACTGATGACAGTTTTGATGACGGATGACGCCCCTTACTTCGAGCAATTACTATTGATGTTGCTTTACTTTCTTTATCTCACATTTTGATTCAGCTGGCTCTGGTGAGCTACTTTTTTCTCCAAATTTTACGAATCTACTTATTCATTTTTGGTTGGATTTGTGGTCATTATTCTTTACCTGGGTCCGATTGCTGTGTTGGATGTTGAATATCAAGGCCTCGAAGAATCGCTTGAACTTTTTGAAAAACCATATCTGCCTCCGTCGCTGAGAATGACAAAAAAAAAACATGGCCGCCAGTTTAGATAGTTTGAAGGATTTCCAACTTACAACGTTGACATCAGCACGTTGGATGGTAATCTACTTTCTTGTTAGTATCGGGCACCATGAAGACTAATGTTTTCTTGTGGTGTGAGATTAAATCATAAAAATTGTGAGCTCGCGGACCTGAACCTAATGTCTTCATCAGTATTGCTGACTTAATATAGAACCCCTGCACAACCCCTTTAAACTCTGACAACCCCTTTAATTACAATTCATATCCCACAAAAAGTATGAGTCCTCGAAGAACTTTTCTACTTGGGCAAGTGGTAAGACATGGGGCATCCCGGCCCCCCCTATGTTACCTGAGAGGTCCATAGAGAAGGCATTTATCGGCCAGTGCTTGTTAATGAATGGTTAGCGCTCCACAATGTCCTTCACATGTCCTGTCCCTCAGGGTTCAGAGGTTTGTATGTGTTCATAGGAGCCTGCATACAAAAGAACACAAGTGTTATTAACATCTGATGTAGCATGTCGTAGTCTAACATGAAATAGATAAAAAAATACCACCCAAATATAATAAGTAATAAAAACAAAAGATTAGTAACTGCAAGATCTCATTCACATCTGCTTCTCATTCTAGTTTTAGTATTTTTTAGGGACACGCGCATCTCAAAATGTTTTTCTAGTTTACTAGATATAAATTTTTATCACTGTGACCAAAAAAAAAGCTTCACGCATTACAATAATCAATGCAATGCTTTTTTATAGTTATCTAGGCCTAGTGAGAGAACAATAGAGCTGTCCTAGTCATCCCGGTTCTACACCTACTGTTATCATGAGGATTACCCTCTAGATAACATCATCTCACAATGGATTACTTATCTACAGAGGCGGACTAGGAGCTTAAAGTGGACTTTGAAAACAACCTAAAGATGGCCCTATGTTTAAAGCAAGTCCAAATTGACAGAAGTCAGGGCAACACAAGTAGGCAAGGACAAAGAGAAGTAGGCGGAACCATCAATACCGTAGTGCAGCAAGAAATACTGCCCCAGCAGAACCAAATACCACAGTGCAGGCACAATATACTTTCCCAGCAGAACCAAATACCACAGTGCAGCACAATATACTGCCCCAGCAGAACCAAATACCACAGTGCAGCACAATATACTGGCCCAGCAGAACCAAATACCACAGTGCAGCACAATATACTGCCCCAGCAGAACCAAATACCACAGTGCAGCACAATATACCCCAGCAGTGCCCCAGCAGAACCAAATACCACAGTGCAGCACAATATACTGGCCCCAGCAGAACAAAATACCACAGTGCAGCACAATATACTGCCCCAGCAGAACCAAATACCACAGTGCAGCACAATATACTGCCCCAGCAGAACCAAATACCACAGTGCAGCACAATATACTGCCCAGCAGAACCAAATACCACAGTGCAGCACAATATACTGCCCCCAGCAGAACCAAATACCACAGTGCAACACAATATACTGCCCCAGCAGAACCAAATACCACAGTGCAGCACAATATACTGCCCCAGCAGAACCATATACCACAGTGCAGCACAATATACTGCCCCAGCAGAACCAATATACCACAGTGCAGCACAATATACTGCCTCAGCAGAACCAAATACCACAGTGCAGCACAATATACTGCCCCAGCAGAACACAAATACCACAGTGCAGCAGCAGTATACTGCCCAGCAGACCAAATACCACAGTGTAGCACAAATATACTGCCCAGCAGAACTAAAATACCACAGTGCAGCACAAATTACTGCCCCAGCAGAACCAAATACCACAGTGCAGCACAATATACTGCCCCAGCAGAACCCCCAGCAGAACATATACCACAGTGCAGCACAATATACTGCCTCAGCAGAACCAAATACCACAGTGCAGCACAATATACTGCCCAGCAAGAACCAAATACCAGTGCAGCACAGTATACTGCCCCAGCAGAACCAAATACCACAGTGCAGCACAATATACTGCCTCAGCAGCAACCAAATACCACAGTGCAGCACAATATACACTGCCCCAGCAGAACCAAATACCACAGTGTAGCACAATATACTGCCCAAGCAGAACCAAATACCAACAGTGCAGCACAAAATACCGCCCCAGCAGAACCAAATACCACAGTGCAGCACAATATACTGCCCCAGCAGAACCAAATACCACAGTGCAGCAACAATATACTGCCCCAGCAGAACCAAATACCACAGTGCAGCACAATATACTGCCCCAGCAGAACCAAATACCACAGTGCAGCACAATATACTGCCCAGCAGAACCAAATACCACAGTGCAGCACAATATACTGCCCCAGCAGAACCAAATACCACAGTGCAGCACAATATACTGCCCCAGCAGAACCAAATACCACAGTGCAGCACAATATACTGCCCCAGCAGAACCAATACCACAGTGCAACACAATATACAGAACCAAATACAGTGCAGCACAATATACTGCCCCAGCAGAAACCAAATACCACAGTGCAGCACACTGCCCAATATACTGCCTCAGCAGAACCAATACCACAGTGCAGCACAATATACTGCCTCAGCAGAACAAATACCACAGTGTGCAGCACAGTATACTGCCCCAGCAGAACAATAACCAAATACCACAGTGCAGCACAATATACTGCCCCAGCAACCAGCAGAACCAAAACTAACCATATACCACAGTGCAGCACAAATATACTGCCAGCAGAACCAAATACCCAGCAGAACCAAATACCACAGTGCAGCACAATATACTGCCCCAGCAGAACCAATATACCACAGTGTGCAGCAGCAATATACTGCCTCAGCAGAACCAAATATATATGCCAGCAGAACAGTGCAGCACAATATACTGCCCAGCAGAACCAAATACCACACAGTGCAGCACAATATATACTGCCCAGCAGCAGAACCAAATACCACAGTGCAGCAGTATACTTGCCCACAGCAGCACAATATACTGCCCCAGCAGAACCAGTGCAGCACAATATACTGCCCAGCAGAACCAAATACCACAGTGTAGCACAATATATACTGCCTCAGCAGAGAACCAAATACCACAGTGCAGCACAATACAAATATACTGCCCCAGCAGAACCAAATACCACAGTGCAGCACAATATACTGCCCCAGCAGAACCAAATACCACAGTGCAGCACAATATACTGCCTCAGCAGAACCAAATACCACAGTGCAGCACAATATACTGCTGCCACAATCAGCAGAACCAAATACCACAGTGCAGCACAGTATACTGCCCCAGCAGAACCAAATACCACAGTGCAGCACAATATACTGCCCAGCAGAACCAGCAAACCAAGTACCACAGTGTGCAGCACAATATACTGCCCAGCAGAACCAAATACCACAGTGCAGCACAATATACTGCCCCAGCAGAACCAAATACCACAGTGCAGCACAATATACTGCCCCAGCAGAACCAAATACCACAGTGCAGCACAATATACTGCCTCAGCAGAACCAAATACCACAGTGCGCAAGCAGCAGAACATATACTGCCCCCAGCAGAACCAAATACTGCACAGTGCAGCACAATATACTGCCCCAGCAGAACCAAATACCACAGTGCAGCACAATATACTGCCCAGCAGAACCAAATACCACAGTGCAGCACAATATACTGCCCCAGCAGAACCAAATACCACAGTGCAGCACAAAATATACTGCCCCCAGCAGAACCAAATACAGCACAGTGCAGCACAAGTATACTGCCCAGCAGAAACCAAATACCACAGTGCAGCACAATATACTGCCTCCAGCAGAACCAAATAACCACAGTGCAGCACAATATACTGCCTCAGCAGAACCAAATACCACAGTGCAGCACAATACTGCCTCAGCTGCCACAATATACAGCAGAACCAAATACCACAGTGTGCAGCACAATATACTGCCCCAGCAGAACCAAATACCACAGTACTATACTGCCTCAGCCCAAATACCACAGTGCAGAACTGCAAAATACCACAGTGCAGCACAGCACATATACTGCCCCAGCAGAACCAATACCACAGTGCAGCACAATATAACTGCCCAGCAGAACCAAATACCGTGCAGCAGCCAGCCCAGCAGAACCAATACCACAGTGCAGCACAATATACTGCCCAATACAGCAGCAGAACCAAATATACCAGCAGTGCAGCACAATAATACTGCAGAACCAAATACCACAGTGCAGCACAATATACTGCCCCAGCAGAACCAAAATACCACAGTGCAGCACAATATACTGCCCCAGCAGAACCAAATACCACAGTGTAGCACAATATACTGCCCAGCAGAACAAATACCACGTGCAGCACAATATACTGCCCCAGCAAGAACCAAATACCACAGTGCAGCACAATATACTGCCCCAGCAGAACCAAATACCACAGTGCAGCACAATATACTGCCCCAGCAGAACCAATACCACAGTGCAGCACAATATACTGCCCCAGCAGAACCAAATACCACAGTGAGCACAATATCAGTACCACAGTGCAGCACAATATACTGCCTATAACTGCCCCTGCCCCAGCAGAACCAAATGCACCAGCAGTACCACAGTGCAGCACAATATACTGCCTCCAGCAGAACCAAATACCACAGTGTGCACAATATACTGCCCAGCAGAACAAATACCACAGTGCAGCACAATACTGCCCCAGCAGAACCAAATACCACAGTGCAGCACAATATAACTGCCCCAGAAACCAAATACCACAGTGCAGCACAATATACTGCCTCAGCAGAACCAAATACCACAGTGCAGCACAAATATACTGCCTCAGCAGAGAGCACCAAATACCACAGTGCAGCACATATATACTGCCCCAGCAGAACCAATACCACAGTGCAGCACAATATACTGCCCAGCAGCAGAACCAAATACCACAGTGCAGCACAAATATACTGCCCAGCAGCAGAACCAAATAGAGCACCAAATACCACAGTGCAGCACAATATACTGCCCCAGCAGAACCAAATACCACAGTATACTGCAGCACAAATACCACAGTGTAGCTATACTGCCCCAGCAGAACCAAATACCACAGTGCAGCAGCAGCAAATACCACAGTGCAGCACATACTGCCCAGCAGAACAAATACGAACCAAATACCACAGTGCAGCACAATATAACTGCCCCAGCAGAACAATATACTGCCCCAGATACCACAGTGCAGCACAATATACTGCCCCCAGCAGATACCACAGAAAGCAGCAGAACAAATATCTGCCACAATATACCAGTACAGAAACCAAATACCACAGCAGCAGCAAATACTGCCCCAGCAGCAGAACCAAATACCACAGTGCAGCACAATATACTGCCCCAGCAGAACCAGACAATATACCACAGTGCAGCACAATATACTGCCTCAGCAGAACCAAATACCACCAGTGCAGCACAATATACTGCCCAGCAGAACCAAATACCACGCACAATATACTGAGAGAACCATATACCACAGTGCAGCACAATATACTGCCCCAGCAGAACCAAATACCACAGTGCAGCACAATATACTGCCTCCAGCAGAACCAAATACCACAGTGCAGCACAATATACTGTATACTGCCCCAGCAGAACCAAATACCACAGTGCAGCACACAGCAGAACTGTGCAGCACAATATACTGCCTCAGCAGAACCAAATACCACAGTGCAGTGCAGCAGAACCAATACCTATACTGCCTCAGCAGAACAAATACCACAGTGCAGCACAATATACTGCCCAGCAGCAGAACCAAATACCACAGTGCAGCACAATAATACTGCAGCCCTGCAGCAGAACCAAATACCACAAGTGCAGCACAATATACTGCCCCAGCA
>ONZH01031325.1:0-13896 GCA_900303285.1 Rhinella marina
AGGCCTATATATTGTATATTTCAAGTACACAGCCGAGTACTAGTGATCAGACGGTGTGTATGAACACCAGGTATGAGAAATTACTTTGCAAGAGAACGCACAGTACAGTTGCCAATTATAAGGCCTATATATTGTATATTTCAAGGTACACAGCCGTGTACTAACTGTTCAGACGGTGGGTATTTACACCAGGTATGAGAAATTACTTTGCAAGAGAACGCACAGTACAGTTGCCAATTATAAGGCCTATATATTGTATATTTCAAGGTACACAGCCGTGTACTAACTGTTCAGACGGTGTGTATGAACACCAGGTATGAGAAATTACTTTGCAAGAGAACGCACAGTACAGTTGGCAATTAAAGGCCTATATATTGGTATATTTCAAGGTACACAGCCGTGTACTAAGTGATCAGACGGTGTGTATGAACACCAGGTATGAGAATTACTTGAAGAGAAACGCACAGTACAGTTGCCAATTATAAGGCCTATATATTGTATATTTCAAGGTACACAGCCGTGTACTAACTGTTCAGACGGTGTGTATGAACACCAGGTATGAGAAATTACTTTGCAAGAGAACGCACAGTACAGTTGGCCAATTATAAAGGCCTATATATTGTATATTTCAAGGTACACAGCCGTGTACTAAGTGATCAGACGGTGTGTATGACACCAGGTATGTGAAATTAATTTGCAGAAGAGACGCACAGTACAGTGCCAATTATAAGGCCTAGATATTGTATATTTCAAGGTACACAGCCGTGTACTAACTGATCAGACGGTGTGTATGAACACCAGGTATGAGAAATTACTTTTGCAAGAGAACGCACAGTACAGTTGCCAATTATAAGGCCTATATTGTATATTTCAAGGTACACAGCCGTGTACTAAGTGATCAGACGGTGTGTATGAACACCAGGTTTTGAGAAATTACTTTGCAAGAGAACGCACAGTACAGTTGGCCAATTATAAGGCCTATATATTGTATATTTCAAGGTACACAGCCGTTGTACTAAGTGATCAGCAACGGTGTGATGAACACCAGGTATGAGAAATTACTTTCTGCAAGAGAACGGCAACAGTACAGGTTGGCCAATTAAAAGGCCTATATAATGTATATTTCCAAGGTACCACAGCCGTGTACAAGTGATCAGACCGGTGGTGTATGAACACCAGGTATGAGAAATTACTTTGCAAGAGACGCACAGTACAGTTGGCAATTATAAGGCCTATATATTGTATATTTCAAGCGTACACAGCCGTGTACTAAGTGATCAGACGGTGTGTATGAACACCAGGTATGAGAAATTACTTTGCAAGAGAACGTACAGTACAGTTGCCATTATAAGGCCTATATATTGTATATTTCAAGGTACACAGCCGTGTACTAAAGTGATCAGACGGTGTGTATGAACACGCAGGTATGAGAAATTACTTTGCAAAGAGAAGCACAGTACAGTTGCCAATTATAAGGCCTATATATGTATATATTTCAAGGTACATCAGCCGTTACTAAGTGATGAGACGGTGTGTATGAACACCAGGTATGAGAAATTACTTTGCAAGAGAAACGCACAGTACAGTTTGCCAATTATAAGGCCTATATATTGTATATTTCAAGGTACACAGCCGTGTACTAAGTGATCAGACGGTGTGTATGAACACCAGGTATGAGAAATTACTTTGCAAGAGAACGCACAGTACAGTTGCCAATTATAAGGCCTATATATTGTATTTTTCAAGGTACACAGCCGTGTACTAAGTGATCAGACGTGTGTGTATGAACACCAGGTTTGAGAAATTGCTTTGCAAGAGAACGCACAGTACAGTTGCCAATTGAAAGGCCTATATATTGTATATTTCAAGGTACACAGCAGTAGTGCCCAAATATAAGTTTGGTATGTTAGCAAGCACCTAATACACCACTAATTCCTCTCTCTGTCCCTACTCCAGCAGCTATCCCTGAATACGGCAGCCGTTCTCTGTAAAGTGTTATCTTGTAGTAAAAGCTATCACTGTACTGCACTATAGTAGCCCTGATTAAGGGCTTTTAATCACGCTCCTGCCTGTCCAACATCTAAAACCTGTCTCTCCCTTCTCCAGCCTCTGTCCCTGACTAAGTTCACGCAGCATATGCGAACGAGCAGGAAGAGCTGAGTTTTTAATATTCGAGGTCACATGGTTTTTCCAGCCAATGCCACGTAGACGCCGTTTTCGCGCTGCCAGCGTGCTCAGCGTGCCTGTCATACCCCCCCTGCATGGTGATTGGTGGAAAAAGAGCGCCAGGGAAGGTGGGAGGGGAAACGAATTCTAAGTGCGCCATTGCCGTTATACTCGAAAGAAATCGAGCACGCCGAATATCGTAGTATTCGATCGAATACCAGCTCGATCGAACACTACTCGCTCATCTCTAGTTAACATTGGCAATGTGGTATAGTCATCTATTAATTCTCCTTAGCATATAGAATGTAGATAGATTGTAGATCCCATGAACATGGAGCAAGACGTACCTGTTAGTGGTAGTGAATAAGAATGTCGATGGATGCCGCATTTCATATATGTGCGCGGCTCCACCATCTATTTATCGCCACACACGGGAGGCCGGGCGCGGCATCTGCGGTGCCCGCTCGTGACGTCACCGTCAGGCGCCGATGGGCAGCGCATTCGTGAATACTGTCTTGAAGCCAAGTAGGGCAGTGGCAGTCTGCGCAAGCGTATAGGGGGCGGTGGCCGTAATTGCGAACGGCTCTATACTTAAGAATTATATGCGTACGTATCAAGAGCATAAAGAAATTAATGGTATTAGCGTATATTTTGGCGTATATTTTTGAAGTAGAAGATCAGGAGATAGAGAATGAAGCAAAAATGGAGCATAGTCAATAACATG
Organism: Rhinella marina; assembly: GCA_900303285.1. Classification (NCBI taxonomy): domain Eukaryota; kingdom Metazoa; phylum Chordata; class Amphibia; order Anura; family Bufonidae; genus Rhinella; species Rhinella marina. The sequence goes on from ONZH01031325.1 coordinate 2,891, forward strand.
CACAATAGTCAATAACATGCACAGTAGGAGAGGAGATCCATATACAAGAGATATATAGACATGCAAAGTATAGTGAACATGCCATGTTTAGTGAAATATACTTATCTAGGAATTAGTGAGTAATAAATGCATACATATATTAATGGTTAGAAGTCCTATCTCCTAATTGGTCAAATATACTACCTGTATTATGACATTATCATTTGGTCTGCAATATAGAGAAATAATATTAGTAATGTATATATATACGGTATGCATAACACATTTATAAGAAGTCGAAAACACAGTATAGTATATAGTCTAGAAAGGACTATAAGTCAATTTTAGAGATCCTGTGGGAATATCATGTTCTGTAAAGATACTTGATGTCCAGGAAAGTTCAACGTATACAAAAATCAAAGTCCCTGTTCAAACCTTTCGGAGAGAGGGTACCCAATTCGAATATCCAATATGCCTCGAGTTCTTTTAATCTTCCTGATCTATTGCCTCCTCTATGGGCTGGTGGGACATGTTCAAAAACTTGGAACATTAATGTAAGGATTCGGGGGCGCTGCGGCCTTTCAGCGGATGTTGGGCGGGTGCAGGCGTTCCCGTGTCCTGACGCTATGCGGCGCTCATCCCGATTTCAAGCCAGAAAATCCTCTTGTAACACTTAGGTTCCTATAGGGTTAAAGGTTTGGCTAGTTTTGCTAGTTTTACTGGCAGGCGTCCCTGCCAGTAATTTTGGTCCATTCAAGGGTGTGGCTGGGATCCCCACTCCTATCACGCCTTGGGGCTGGGACTCTAGCCAGTATTTAGTTTTACACTCGCTATTCATCTGTGCCTGCTATAGAGCCTTGTGCCTAAGCTAGCTACTCTGTGTTTATCCGGTATTCCAGTGACTCTGTACCTTTTTCCCTGGTTTCTGTTACCTACCTTATGTGTTATCCTCTGTTTATTCCTTGCTTGGTTCCGTTGCCTTTTGCCCCTTCAGTTCCTGACATGTTTAGGGTTGTTCCTGCTTGTGTTTTGTTTTGGCTGTTTGTCTTGTGTTCCACTTTCTTCAGTGTAATTGCAGTCTTCGGTTGGGGCCGGCCTGTTAAGGAGCCGGGTTCCCCCAAAAGGCAGGGACAGTGGTTTGGGAGGAGTGTCAGGGCTTCACTTTGTCTGTGTCATTTGTGTCCCCCTGACCCACTCCTCACATTATAGCAGGCCCATACCCTAGTCGGCTCTCCTGGCGGTTTAATATGAGTACCGATCTATCGGTCACCGACCGCCTGGATGAGCTGACGAATCAGTTTCAGGGCATGGCTGGGTTAATTGCGCAAATGTCGCAGCATCTGGACGCCATGACTATTTCTGCGTCTGGCGCTGCAAACCCACCTGTGTCACTGCCAGCCCCTGTTTTTCCTATGCACAGTGTCCAGCAGAGACCTAAAATGCTTCTGCCGGATCGCTTTGATGGGAACCCGGACACATACCGTATTTTCCGGGAGTCCTGTCGTTTGTATTTTCGTTTTAATTTTTTTCCCCTCTGAAGCAGAAAAAGTGGCTGTCGTGGTTTCCCTCCTCCAGGGTCCCCCTCAGTATTGGGCATTGGCCCTCCCCTCAGATGCTACTGAGTAGATTTTTTTCTGGCTTTGGGCCAAGTTTATTATGATCCTGACCGTGCTGCATTGGCGGAAACTCATTTGTTATCTATTCAGCAGGGTCGCCGCTCTGCTGAAGACTACTGTTCTGAGTTCAGCCAGTGGTGCTCGGCGACTGGATGGTCTGATCAATTAACATACAGAAAAAGTTCGATGTCCAATACAATGTAATATGAGTCTTCAATTCACAAAAAATCACCCAATATAAACAAAGACCCTTAAAAAATATAATGTTTTAATACAATTAATTTAAAAAAAACCCAAAACGCAATTCATATATAAGCATATTCAGAAATCACAAAACCCTGAACTGGCAATTACACGGGAAAGGTAGAGGAGGAAAATAATGTCACTGAGACCTTACCCTAATCAGGTTACTGTCTAGGTCTCAGCCCAGGGACCTCCCCAGATGGTAGGGATTCCCTGTCCTCCAACCTAGCCTATCTTCCCCTGTTGATGCCCTAAACACATTACGATATCCTCAACAAATAATTCATCCGATGTCCTCAATGTATATCTCCTCAACGCGTTTCCCCCACCAATCCGTGTGGGGTTCATCAGGAGACTATATAATATATATGTGAGTAACTTATGATGTATATAGATATCAAATTTATCCCCAATATACGGGTAACTGATAGTGGTAATGCAAGGTAGCAGGGGTAGATGTATAGCGATACAGGAATGAGCACTCCCAGTGTATGTTCACACCTTGATGATAACCTGCAAGAAAATGTATAGGCAGTTAGGGGCATGCCGGCCAACCTTACCTTTATATCTTTCATCCGCTGACGCTACTTTACCACCCTGTGGCCAGTGCTATGTTCAACGCACATCCTGCTGTACCAGGCATGTAGCGTGTCGCGGCCCTGGTCCTTTTATGCAGTGGTGCGTGCTAGACGCCTAGGTCACATGACGCGGAGATGACGTAGCCGGAACTTCCGGTATGTTGCCAGCGCCTGTGTGGTGGAGCGCATGTGTGGAACGCATAGATCGCGTATCCTGATCACATGACCGGACTCCTGCCGCATCAGAGATGAAGAAAAGTGTCACATGATAAGGGGTTGTATCCCTATATATAGATAAATATGAAGGGAAATTAAGACAAGAACAGAGCCAAAATAGCTCCAATTAGGTGGAGTGACCCCTAACGGAGGTACCCATCATAAACCCAGCTACCCCAACTTAAGTTAAACCCTACAAAGACAATATATGAATCAATACAGGATTACAGATATAAGTGAAGCTCTGTCGACCAGATAATGGTCGATACAGTGTATAGCCGAATGAAATAGATATAAGGCTATAAAAATATATATCAAAAAGGCAAACATTAGTTCGCATGGTTCTAGTATTTGGGTACTTCGCGTACCGCTGGTCCAGTTACTGGATATAACATTTATTCACAGAGACCTATTCAAAGGAAGCAACTAAACGTTAATCTCTCATTAAGACCGAGGGGGGATTGGGAACGGAATCTATATATCCACTCCGTTTCCCTCTGTAAAATCCTACGGTCCCAGTCACCCTTACGGGGAGGCAGAGGAACTACCTCCAGGACAGAGAATTTCATCTCTCTAGGATTCCCTGTGTGGAATTCCTTCATATGTGTAGCTACCGGGGTGTCTTTAGATTTGACCACGTCATTCACGTGTTCGCATATTCTCCTACGTAGCTCTCTTTTCGTCTTCCCTATGTAGTCCATAGGACACGTAACATTGGCATATGTATACCACTCCTCTGGTTCTGCAATTAGAGAAAACCTTGCTGGGTACGTTTTCCTTGGTGACTGAGCATATATTAATTTTGTTTATTGAGATGTAATTACATGCTTTACACGATCCACACCTAAATGTGCCGATGGGTTGTCTATCAAGCCATGTACCTGTGCCTGCTGGTGCCACGTAGTGACTATATACCAGGCGATCGCGGAGGCTTCTACCTTTGCGGTAAGTGATGCTTGAATTACCGCCTATAGCATCCACCAAATCATGGTCAAGGGATAGGATAGGCCAGTATTTATCAAGAATATCCCGAACCGCATGATTTGCAGTGTCATAGGTTGCAATTAGGCGGAGTTTAATCTGATCCTCTTTCTTCTCCCCTTTGGGCATAAGCAGTCCACGTCTCTCCTCCAGCTTTGCTCTCTGAAACGCCCGTTTAAGCACCCCATGTGGATAACCTCTGCTTGTGAATCTCTCTAGGAGCTTCTTAGATTCGCCGAAAAACTGCTCAGATTCAGAGCAGTTTCTACGTACCCGGAGGTACTGGCCAACAGGAATGCCTCTCTTAAGGGGTGGAGGATGGTGACTACTCCAATGCAGAATCGAATTGGTGGCAGTGGGTTTCCTATAGATAGTGGTTGTCAATCTGTCTCCAGTCTTATGGATCAGAACATCCAAGAAGGTGATGGAGTCCTGATGGATTTCATAGGTGTATTTCATGCCGATCATTATTAAACCTGCGGATAAGGGGGGGAATCTGGTGGTTCTTGACCATGAAAAATACCTTAAAATGTGTCGTGATATCCTGAAGGACAAGGAGAACTATCAGATTCTGGAAAATGACCCCACAGTGAGATTTGAATCTGAATTAAGAGGCATTCTGGAAATGGGCATTGAAACTGCGGTGATTAGTAAGTCGGAGTTTAACTTTATGCTCCCGAATAGACCCGTCATTGCAACTTTCTATGGGCTACCTAAAATCCATAAGGGGGTCCTTCCCCTTAAGGGACGACCCATAGTATCGGGAGTAGGGTCTCTTGCCCAGAACAGTGGTGTGTACTTGGATCGTGTTTTGAGGGATTTTGTCACTGCTCTTCCCTCCTATACGAGAGACACCACGGATTTTCTGAATAAAATCGATTCGCTCACGGTCGAACCAAATTGCTGGCTGGCGAGCATCGATGTGGAATCACTTTATAGTTCGATCCCGCACGAGCATGGACTGACAGCAGTCAAGCATTATCTCAATACAAGGGGAATACAGTTCCGTACCCATAATTGTTTCATCTTACAACTTTTACAATTTGTTTTAACACACAACTTCTTCATGTTTAATGCGCGATACTACCACCAGCTCAGGGGGACGGCAATGGGGAGCCCTTGTGCCCCCACCTATGCCAATCTCTTCCTGGGCTGGTGGGAGGACCATATCGTATTCCCGGACCACCACACCTGGTGGAATGAGAAGATTGTGTTCTGGACACGTTACATAGATGACGTGTTTGTCATCTGGAATGGGGACCATAATGAGTTTGTTGGCCTGATTAGGGAGCTGAACGTGAACAACATCGGCATGAAATACACCTATGAAATCCATCAGGACTCCATCACCTTCTTGGATGTTCTGATCCATAAGACTGGAGACAGATTGACAACCACTATCTATAGGAAACCCACTACCACCAATTCGATTCTGCATTGGAGTAGTCACCATCCTCCACCCCTTAAGAGAGGCATTCCTGTTGGCCAGTACCTCCGGGTACGTAGAAACTGCTCTGAATCTGAGCAGTTTTTCGGCGAATCTAAGAAGCTCCTAGAGAGATTCACAAGCAGAGGTTATCCACATGGGGTGCTTAAACGGGCGTTTCAGAGAGCAAAGCTGGAGGAGAGACGTGGACTGCTTATGCCCAAAGGGGAGAAGAAAGAGGATCAGATTAAACTCCGCCTAATTGCAACCTATGATACTGCAAATCATGCGGTTCGGGATATTCTTGATAAATACTGGCCTATCCTATCCCTTGACCATGATTTGGTGGATGCTATAGGCGGTAAATCAAGCATCACTTACCGCAAAGGTAGAAGCCTCCGCGATCGCCTGGTATATAGTCACTACGTGGCACCAGCAGGCACAGGTACATGGCTTGATAGACAACCCATCGGCACATTTAGGTGTGGATCGTGTAAGCATGTAATTACATCTCAATAAACAAAATTAATATATGCTCAGTCACCAAGGAAAACATACCCAGCAAGGTTTTCTCTAATTGCAGAACCAGAGGAGTGGTATACATATGCCAATGTACGTGTCCTATGGACTACATAGGGAAGACGAAAAGAGAGCTACGTAGGAGAATATGCGAACACGTGAATGACGTGGTCAAATCTAAAGACACCCCGTAGCTACACATATGAAGGAATTCCACACAGGGAATCCTAGAGAGATGAAATTCTCTGTCCTGGAGGTAGTTCCTCTGCCTCCCCGTAAGGGTGACTGGGACCGTAGGATTTTACAGAGGGAAACGGAGTGGATATATAGATTCCGTTCCCAATCCCCCCTCGGTCTTAATGAGAGATTAACGTTTAGTTGCTTCCTTTGAATAGGTCTCTGTGAATAAATGTTATATCCAGTAACTGGACCAGCGGTACGCGAAGTACCCAAATACTAGAACCATGCGAACTAATGTTTGCCTTTTTTGATATATATTTTTATAGCCTTATATCTATTTCATTCGGCTATACACTGTATCGACCATTATCTGGTCGACAGAGCTTCACTTATATCTGTAATCCTGTATTGATTCATATATTGTCGTTTGTAGGGTTTAACTTAAGTTGGGGTAGCTGGGTTTATGATGGGTACCTCCGTTAGGGTCACTCCACCTAATTGGAGCTATTTTTGGCTCTGTTCTTGTCTTAATTTCCCTTCATATTTATCTATATATAGGGATACAACCCCTTATCATGTGACACTTTCTTCATCTCTGATGCGGCAGGAGTCCGGTCATGTGATCAGGATACGCGATCTATGCGTTCCACACATGCGCTCCACCACACAGGCGCTGCAACATACCGGAAGTTCCGGCTACATCATCTCCGGTCATGTGACCTAGGCGTCTAGCACGCACCACTGCATAAAAGGACCAGGGCCGCGACACGCTACATGCCTGGTACAGCAGGATGTGCGTTGAACATAGCACTGGCCACAGGGTGGTAAGTAGCGTCAGCGGATGAAAGATATAAAGGTAAGGTTGGCCGGCATGCCCCTAACTGCCTATACATTTTCTTGCAGGTTATCATCAAGGTGTGAACATACACTGGGAGTGCTCATTCCTGTATCACTATACATCTACCCCTGCTACCTTGCATTACCACTATCAGTTACCCATATATTGGGGATAAATTTGATATCTATATACATCATAAGTTACTCACATATATATTATATAGTCCTCCTGATGAACCCACACGGATTGGTGGGGGAAACGCGTTGAGGAGATATACATTGAGGACATCGGATGAATTATTTGTTGAGGATATCGTAATGTGTTTAGGGCATCAACAGGGGAAGATAGGCTAGGTTGGAGGACAGGGAATCCCTACCATCTGGGGGAGGTCCCTGGGCTGAGACCTAGACAGTAACCTGATTAGGGTAAGGTCTCAGTGACATTATTTTCCTCCTCTACCTTTCCCGTGTAATTGCCAGTTCAGGGTTTTGTGATTTCTGAATATGCTTATATATGAATTGCGTTTTGGTTTTTTTTTAAATTAATTGTATTAAAACATTATATTTTTTAAGGGTCTTTGTTTATATTGGGTGATTTTTTGATGGTCTGATCAACCCTTGAAAACCCTTTTCAGACAAGGGCTGTCAGACGCTGTTAAGGATGCTATGGTCAGCCATCCTATCCCTGAATCCCTGAGTGACTTTATGGCTTTGGCTGTGACTATTGACAGAAGACTTAGAGAGAGACGCATGGAAAAACAAGGGGGATCAACTGTACAGTTTAGGCCAGGCTTTTCTGTCAAACCTCCTTCTACTTTCTCTAAGAATATGCCTTCCCAATTTCAATCACCATCTCCGTCTCAATCTTCTGGAGAAGAACCTAAGTTGTTAGGCTCTACATCTGCTGCTGCTAGAAGGAGACATCGATTGGAGAATGCCTTATGTCTATACTGTGGAAAACCTGGCCATCTCTTGAGGGAAGTCACCACAGGGAAACGCCAGCGCCTGAGTGATCTCCGGGAGGGTCACTCAGGCGTACAGGTACCTCCTAATTCTGTTAATAAGTTTTTGTTAACTGTAACCTTGGTTTCTGATTCTAAAATTTTTGCTTGTCAGGCCATGGTGGATTCACGGTCTGCAGTGAGTTTCATCCATGTGGTTGCTGCTCAGGCCTTGGGTTTGGAGTTAATTCCTTTGTGTTCCCCCTTTTCAGTTTCTGGTGCAGATTTTACTCCCTTGAATGAGGGGAGAATAAAATTTCGCACTGCTGAGGTTATGATGAGGTTATGGGTGTTTACATACAGAAAAAATGTCATTTTTTGTGATGGAAAAACTAACAGCAGATCTTATTCTTGGTTTGCCTTGGCTCCGCCTCCATAACCCTGTATTTGATTGAAAAACCACTGACCTGGTGAAATGGGGGAATTCATGTGGTTCACATCTTAAAACTGTTCCTTCCATGATGTGTACTGTGAATAATGATTTGGATATTCCTGAGTTTATTTTTGATTTCAGAGACGTCTTTGATGAGGCAGCTGCGGAAACTCTACCTCCGCACCGGCCTTACGATTGTGCCATAGACCTCGTTCCTGGGGCCAAGCTTCCTAAGAGTCGCATTTTTAATTTGTCAGCTCCTGAGCAAGAGTCTATGTGTCAGTATATTCAGGATAGCCTGAAAAAAGGGGACATATGGCCTTCTGTCTCCCCTATTGGTGCAGGGTTTTTCTTCGTTGAGAAAAAAGATGGAGGTCTCCGTCCATGTATTGACTAGGGATGAGCGAACTTTTGAAAAGTTCGGTTCGGCGAATTTTCTTGAAGTTCGGATTCGTACGAACCGAACCTAAAACGAACCTTGCTATAACGGCTGAATAATTGCTGCAACAATAATGGGAGTCTGGTAGGGTATAGTTTCGTTTACTTGCAGTTGCTATTACAACGAAAAAAGTAGAAAAAATCAAAGTGACTTCAACAACGGCGACGCAAAATATACGCATATTTGAGAATTTAAACTAATGCGTACGCTAAGAAAAGAAAAAATCAAAGTGACTTCAACAACGGCGACGCAAAATATACGCATATTTGAGAATTTAAACTAATGCGTACGCTAATGCGAACATTCCTACTCAAGTAACGAACATACAGTGTAGCGTTGTCATAGGTACGTTACTTAACTGAATATGTACGCATTAGCGTACAAATACACTGTGTCTGCGAACATTCCTACTCAAGTAATGAACATACAGTGTAGCGTTGTTAAAAGTACAACTGCAAAAAAAGGGGGTCAGTCAGCACATCCAAAGTGCAGGTGCACGCTGCCATGGCTAGAGACACAAAGGAAAAAAACAGTGCAGCAGCACTCTGCAAACACAAATAATGTACAATAATGCCATAGTCATAAAACATTTTGGTACTAGTACTATGCTTATTTTGCAAAATTGAGAATCTTGGCAAATCATTTTGTACAAAATATTTGAGCCCATCTGCCATACGTCAAGGCGTTCTCTTTCAGACGGGAACCTAGCGCTAATTTCTACCTGTTATGTGCCATAATGGCCACCATAAAACTCAGGGAGTGCTGGTTCCTCATGCATGCTGGGTCCACTCTGCCTTTGCCATTTTAGGTGCCTTAAAGGCCTCCATTGAATCCAGGAATGCAGGTACCAACATGCATGCTGAGCCACTCCATACCTCTCCTGGTGCTTCACAGCTTTCCAATACATATACTGAGAGCAGGACACAGTTTATACTTACTCTGATTAAAATCAGCTATAATGCAGAACAGGCTTATCAGGAGTGCAAGACTGGCTGGAGTAGCCACCACCTCCAGATCAGTATAACTGCAAAAAAGGGGGTCAGTCAGCACATCCAAAGTGCAGGTGCACGCTGCCATGCTAGAGACACAAAGGAAAAAACTGTGTCCTGCTCTCAGTATATGTATTGGAAGCTGTGAAGCACCAGGAGAGGTATGGAGTGGGCTCAGCATGCATGTTGGTACCTGCATTCCTGGATTCAATGGAGGCCTTTAAGGCACCTAAAATGGCAGAGTGGACCCAGCATGCATGAGGAACCAGCACTCCCTGAGTTTTATGGTGGCCATTATGGCACATAACAGGTAGAAATTAGCGCTAGGTTCCCGTCTGAAAGAGAACGCCTTGACGTATGGCAGATGGGCTCAAATATTTTGTACAAAATGATTTGCCAAGATTCTCAATTTTGCAAAATAAGCATAGTACTAGTACCAAAATGTTTTATGACTATGGCATTATTGTACATTATTTGTGTTTGCAGAGTGCTGCTGCACAGTTTTTTTCCTTTGTTGTTAAAAGTACGCTACTTAACGGAATACGTACGAATTAGCGTACAAATACACTGTGTCTGCGAACATTCCTACTCAAGTAACGAACATACAGTGTAGCGTTGTTAAAAGTACGCTACTTAACGGAATACGTACGCATTAGCGTACATTCTCAATAAATATGCGTATATTTGGCGTCGCCGTTATTTTCACCAGATTCGTTACGAACTTTATCAAAATTCGGTTCGGTGACGAACCGAACTTTTGGGAAAGTCCGTAACGAATCTGGTTTGTTACGGTTCGGTTCGCTCATCCCTAGTATTGACTACAGGGAGCTCAATAAGATCACAATTAAGGACCAGCATCCTCTCCCTCTGATCCCGGATTTATTCAATCAGGTTGTGGGGGCCCGGTGGTTCTCTAAAATTGACCTCCGTGGAGCTTACAATCTAATCCGCACCAGGGAAGGCGACGAGTGGAAGACAGCTTTTAATACTCCAGAGGGGCACTTTGAATATCTAGTCATGCCATTTGGTCTCAGCAATGCCCCGGCTGTCTTCCAGCGTTTTGTTAACGATATCTTCAGAGATCTTTTGGGCCGTTTTTTGGTTATATATCTGGACGACATCCTCATATTCTCCCCAGATTTGGAGTCCCATCGGGAGCATGTGAGGGAGGTCCTCTCCAGATTGCGACTAAATCGGCTGTGTGCTAAATTGTTAAGTGTCAGTTTGGAGTCGAGAGGTGGGATTTCTGGGATACATACTTACCCTGGTTCTAAAGTATGGATCCACAAAAAGTTTCTGCTGTGGTTGAGTGGGTTATAACTACTACCTTGAAAGAGGTCCAACTTTTTGGGTTTTTGCTAACTATTATAGAAAATTTATCAAAAACTTTCTGTGGTTGCTAAAACCCCTTACTGATTTAACTGAAAAGGGGCTGATCCTACCTCTTGGACACATGAAACCGAACTAGCCTTCTCTAACTTAAAAAGGTGTTTTACCACTGCTCCAGTCTTGGTTCATCTGACCCTGAACAGCCTTTTTTCGTGGAGGTTGACGCCTCTGAGACAGGAGTAGGGCTGTCCTGTCTCAGGGAGTTGAACCCTTTACCAACCTCCAACTGTAGCCTTTTTC
>ONZH01031326.1:0-32061 GCA_900303285.1 Rhinella marina
GGTGTACCGCAAGAGTTCCGGCTTGTGATTGGCTGAGTTTATAGGCGCCAAAAAAGCACAATGCGGAAGTTGCCATTTCCTCGAGCATGGCGAGATACTCGTCCGAGCAGCGAGCACTTACGAGTACCCTAATACTCTAACGAGCACCAAGCTCGGACGAGTATGCTCGCTCATCTCTAATTATTAGTCATTTCCCATGGTTCTTACATTAGTTTCTCTAAACGCCAAAGGGCTTAACAGCCCACAAAAAAGATCCTACCTGTGGTCTGAAGCGTTAAGCCTTAAAGCAGATGTACTCTGCATACAAGAGTCCCATATTATCAGTAAGGATGCCCACAGGATCCGTCATCATCTATTCCCTCATGTCATACAGTCTCACTACCGTAAAAAAACAAACGGGAGTGATCCTAGCCTTTAGCAACTCTGTTGCCTTCTCACCAAGCTCCACGATTCTAGACACAAATGAGAGATTTATTATTTAAGTGTGCACTGTGAACAATATTTTTATATCATTGTCACTCTCTATGCCCCGAATAAACACTAAATATACTTTCTTAATAAAGCGCTGGCTACGGCTGCTAAGGTACAGATGGTCATCTTATTGTTTGCGGTGATTTTAACATTGTGCCCGATGCCGCAGTGGACTCTACAGCCATCACTAGAGGGCAATACCCTTCCCTCAACTCTTTGCTGGTGCGTGAAGAACTGTATGACATTTGGAGACTTCACCATGCCTCTGAGCGAGACTACTCCTTTTTCTCGCCAGTGCATAATACCTACTTGCGCATTGATCTATTTCTCATCAGCAGATCTCTTCTCCATCTAGCCTCACAATCTACCATTGGAGTGATAAAGTGGTCTGACTACGCTTCCATATCCCTTTCGATAAAAGAAAGTTTTAACAGTAGAGAAACTCTTTGATGTTGCAGCCCCTATATTTTCTCTAATCCGACCTACAATGCTGAACTAGCTAAGGCTATCTCAGAATATTTTTTGTTAAATATGGCAGTTCAGTCTCTAGCCCCTATAGTCTGTGGAATGTCGATAAGGCAGTTGTTCGAGGTGTGTTCATCAAACTTGGTCACCAAGTGAGAGAACAGAAAATGCATCACATACTTTCCCAGTTGACCCCACTGGAGTCGCTAAACAAAATTTATTTTTCTTCAGAAAGAGCTATTAAGATACATTCTCTTAGGACCCAATTTAGGGAATGCCTTCTCTTCACTTAGGAGAGAAACTTGAGATCAATAAAGGCTAGATATTACTCCCAAGACAATAAAGCTGGTAAGTTACTAGCTAATCGCCAAAAAATGCGTGCAGCGAAATCTAGAATCCCCTATCTAGTTCATCCTATCAATGGTAATAAGACCTATGATCCAAAAGCAATAGCAGATCAGTTCGCAGAATATTACTCTGAATTATATAATCTCCAGAGCTCCTCTGAGGTTCATGTAGCATCTCCCTCAGAGATTCGTGCGTTTCTGGACAAGCTGAGCCTTCCGTCCTTGACCCCTCAACAGAGCGATTTACTATCCCAACCCGTCGCCCTTTCTGAAATTGTTAAGACCATTTCTTCCCTTTTCTCACATAAATCCCCAGGCCCTGTTGGTCTATCCAACCTATACTATAAGACCTTTCAAGACCAACTCCTATCCCATTTTACACCAGTGTATAATAAAGCATTTCAGGCTTGAATGGGGACTTCAATCTCTACATTTAAATCTTTATTTGTACTATGTCTGCCAATCTTGTTATGTTCATTTAAATTATGTTTTCATATATGTGTATAAACGTATGTACCAATTTTCAATTCACGTCCATTAATCCATATATACTTTATTTCTAGACTAATTGACTCAACGTGGGACATCCAAGGTAGTATGCACCCCAGACCAGCTCCCTTTCCTCCTTTTTTTTCCTTTTCTCTCCCCTTTCTATTTTTCCATACATACACACATCACATTCCTCCTCTTTCCTTTCCTCCTTTTCTATTTTCCCATACATACATCACATACACAGTTTACACTTCACCCATTCTATTTCCCTTCCTTCACACCCACTCACATCCTTCACAGTCTCTATCCTTTTCCTCTACACCTACTCACATCATACACCACTCCTTCCTCCACAGTCTCTACATTCCCACACACTTTTCTACATTTATCACACATACACCACACTCTTCAATACTTTCCCCTCCTCCCACACCTTTCTTCTTCACTTTTTCTGTTTCCTTTCTTATTTTTCTTCTTAATCTCACTTGCCCTTTTCCTTGCCCTCACCTAAGATGGCCACCGCCATTCCCATTCCTCATCCATTGCCCCATGACCGAGATCTTGCGCAGTAGATGATATTGGTAGCAAATGACTTGGTTGTATTGTGTGACGTACAGAAAGTGTCACCTGGACAGTATATATGGATTGGAGTGAGTCAGTGCTGAACTGTGACACACAGAATGGTTCCACAGTGCTGTGTGCAATCGATTTGTATCACTGAGATAGAACAAAAAAAAAAAAAACAGGGTTAGCTGCACTAGTAGTGCACAGGCGATAGCTGCACTACTAGTGCCAGCCAGCCAAGTGACAAAAAAAAAATAAATAAAATGTCTTCTAGCCCTTAGAAGGGCTGTTGGGTTCTTTGTGGGTGATCCCTGCCTAACTGAGAACTAAATTCAGGCCCTAACACTGTCCCTGAAAGGCAGCAGCTCTATCCCTAACGATATCCAGACGGCATCTGAGACGAGCACCGCGGCCAGTCGGTAGTATATTCCAGGGTCACCTGATCAGGCCAGCCAACCCCTGCTATCGACATGTAAGGGCCCCACGTGATGCTGGGTGGTACGCAGAGTCTCCTGGCTTGTGATTGGCTGTGTTTTTAGGCGCCAAAAAAGCACGATGCGGAAGTTGCCATTTCCTCGAGCATGGCGAGATACTCGTCCGAGCATCGAGCAGTTACGAGTACCCTAATGCTCGAACGAGCACCAAGCTCGGACGAGCATGTTCGCTCATCTCTAATCTCTATACATCCGTGTCTCCTTAGGTATATGCTGACTTATGTTGCATTAGGTCAGTAGCGGCTTTTACATGTAATATATTGTATTGTCCAATGGACTTATACGTTACCAGCTCCTAACGGCGTTGCCTTCTGCGCTGAACGCTGATCTCCTGTTCGCTTATTCACTCTGTGTGAAGCAGCGTCCCACGTGGGTGCCCGCGATCTTTGGAAACGCTGTAGCGCTGGATGAATGGGGTGCCTGTAGGTGTGGGAGGTGCTGGATCTTCGTTCTCGTCTCAAGTGACAGGCGGCAGGCAGCGTTGGTATATGCAGAATTCTCTTGCTTATGATAAGAGGATTTCATCTTATAGATCCTTCTGCAATTTTCTTGATGTGGTAAAAGTAGTTTACCGCTATTTATTCCATAAGTGAAAAGCAACTGTTTGGTGTAAACTGGAACTCTATTAAAAGATCTTCTCAATTAGTATTTTTCATGCCAGAATATAAGTCTTTTTTTTTATAGCCAAACGCGTTTCAGGGTCTTATTGCAATGCCCCTTCCTCAGTGGTTTTCAGACCTATAAATAAAACTGGCGGCTTTATATAGTCTCTAGTAATCCTATTGTGGATAGGAGTTCTATAAACTCTGGATTGGATTGTTCCATAGTCCAGTTCTGGACTGGGTAATTTAAGATGGAGTTTTTTTGCAACTACTATCTCATGTACTTTTCGGCTTTTCATAATATTTGTGAATATATTCATGATGATAATAAACGATATATAATGTATACATATATATGTAATACATGATAATATAAATGAGTCCCATCCTATTATATATCAAAAGAAAGTATAAAAAATAAAGAAAATATAATAAAATAATCATAGTAATGTCCATAAAATTAATATATTAATAATAATCATAACACTATGATAGTAGTCTCGGATTTATGATTGACCTATATTGTTTTTAATTTCATCTTGGGACATACAGTACAGACCAAATGTTTGGACACACCTTCTCATTCAAAGAGTTTTCTGTATTTTCATGACTATGAAAATGACTATGAAGGAATCAAAACTATGAATTAACACATGTGGAATTATATACTTAACAAAAAAGTGTGAAACAACTGAAAATATGTCTTATATTCTAGGTTCTTCAAAGTAGCCACCTTTTGCTTTGATTACTGCTATGCACACTCTTGGCATTCTCTTGATGAGCTTCAAGAGGTAGTCACCTGAAATGGTATTCCAACAGTCTTGAAGGAGTTCCCAGAGATGCTTAGCACTTGTTGGCCCTTTTTCCTTCACTCTGCGGTCTTGCTCATCCCAAACCATCTGGATTGGGTTCAGGTCTGGTGATTGTGGAGGCCAGGTCATCTGGCGTAGCACCCCATCACTCTCCTTCTTGGACAAATAGCCCTTACACAGCCTGGAGGTCCAACTAAACGCAAACCGGATGGAATAGCATGCCGCTGCAAGATGTTGTGGTAGCCATGCTGGTTCAGTATGCCTTCAATTTTGAATAAATCCCCAACAGTGTCATCAGCAAAACACCCCCACACCATCACACCTCCTCCTCCATGCTTCACGGTGGGAACCAGGCATGTAGAGTCCATCTGTTCACCTTTTCTGCTTTGCACAAAGACACGGTGGTTGGAATCAAAGATCTCAAATTTGGACTCATCAGACCAAAGCACAGATTTCCACTGGTCTAATGTCCATTCCTTGTGTTCTTTAGCCCAAACAAGTCTCTTCTGCTTGTTGCCTGTCCTTAGCAGTGGTTTCCTAGCAGCTATTTTACCATGAAGGCCTGCTGCACAGTCTCCTCTCAACAGTTGTTGTAGAGATGTGTCTGCTGCTAGAACTCTGTGTGGCATTGACCTGGTCTCTAATCTGAGCTGCTGTTAACCTGCGATTTCTGAGGCTGGTGACTCGGATGAACTTATCCTCCGCAGCAGAGGTGACTCTTGGTCTTCCTTTCCTGGGGCGGTCCTCATGTCAGCCAGTTTCTTTGTAGCGCTTGATGGTTTTTGCGACTGCACTTGGGGACACTTTCAAAGTTTTCCCAATTTTTTCGGACTGACTGACCTTAATTTCTTAAAGTAATAATGGCCGCTCGTTTTTCTTTACTTAGCTGCTTTTTTCTTGCCATAATACAAATTCGAACAGTCTATTCAGTAGGACTATCAGCTGTGTATCCACCTGACTTCTGCCCAACACAACTCATGGTCCCAACCCCATTTATAAGGCAAGAAATCCCACTTATTAAACCTGACAGGGTACACCTATGAAGTGAAAACCATTTCAGGTGACTACCTCTTGAAGCTCATCAAGAGAATGCCAAGAGTGTGCAAAGCAGTAATCAAAGCAAAAGTGGCTACTTTGAAGAACCTAGAATATAAGACATATTTTCAGTTGTTTCACACTTTTTTGTTAAGTATATAATTCCACATGTGTTAATTCATAGTTTTGATGCCTTCAGTGTGAATCTACAATTTTCATAGTCATGAAAATACAGAAAACTCTTTAAATGAGAAGGTGTGTCCAAACTTTTGGTCTGTACTGTATATCCAACCATCATGTCATTAGGGATGCAGATCCTGAACATGTGTCTTCAATGATTCAGTATCTTTGCTTTTGTTTTGTGTGTTACTGTTGTTTATTTCAATCTCCCCCTTTTGTCTCTCTTTATATTGTATGATAGTATTCAGTTTCCATTTTTGTTTTGTTTGTTTCATACAGGTGTGGGGGGCCCCCATCACGCACACGCCTGTCAGTAAAAGTTTGCCTAGAAAAAAAGAAATCAAAAATATAAATAATATATAATAGAAAAAATAGAGAGACCTAAAAAATATAAATAGATCTCTACATAATACTTACCCACTTTAAACCAAGGTCCAGAGAGGAAAATACAAAACACACCTGTAAAGAAACAAACAAAACAAAAATGGAAATACAAAAAACAACAGTACAAAAACCACATAATACTAATAAGACAGTACCATAGGAAACAATTGAGTAATTCAGAAAACATACAAAACATAAAAAAACAAAAAAACAAACAAACAAAAAACAAGATAAGACACCGTAATACAGTAGGCTATATAGTACAATAACTGAATACTATCATACAATATAAAGAGAGACAAAAGGGGGAGATTGAAATAAACAACAGTAACGCACAAAACAAAAGCAAAGATACTGAATCATTGAAGACACATGTTTAGGATCTGCATCCCTAATGACATGATGGTTGGATATATGTCCAAAGATGAAATTAAAAACAATATAGGCCAATCATAAATCCGAGACTACTATCATAGTGTTATGATTATTATTAATATATTAATTTTATGGACATTACTATGATTATTTTATTATATATATTTTTTTTATTTTTTATACTTTCCTTTGATATATAATAGGATGGGACTCATTTATTTAATCATGTATTAACATATATCATTTATTATCATCATGGATATATCCACAAATATTATGAAAAGCTGAAAAGTACATGAGATAGTAGTTGCAAAAAAACTCCATCTTAAATCACCCAGTCCAGAACTGGACTATGGAACAATCCAATCCAGAGTTTATAGAACTCCTATCCACAATAGTATTACTAGAGACTATATAAAGCCGCCAGTTTTATTTATAGGTCTGAAAACCACTGAGGAAGGGGCATTGCAATAGACCCTGAAACGCGTTTGGCTATAAAAAAGACATATTCTGGCATGAAAAATACTAATTGAGAAGATCTTTTAATAGAGTTCCAGTTTACACCAAACAGTTGCTCTTCACTTATGGAATAAATAGCGGTGAACTACTTTTACCACATCAAGAAAATTGCAGAAGGATCTATAAGACGAAATCCTCGTATCATAAGCAAGAGAATTCTGCATATACCAACGCCGCCTGCCGTCCGTCACTTGAGACGAGAACGAAGATCCAGCGCCTCCCACACCTACAGGCACCCCATTCATCCAGCGCTACAGTGTTTCCAAAGATCGCGGGCACCCACGTGGGAAGCCGCTTCACACAGAGTGAATAAGCGAACAAGAGATCAGCGTTCAGCGCAGAAGCCAACGCCGTTAGGAGCTGGTAACGTATAAGTCCCTTGGACAATACAATATATTACATGTAAAAGCCGCTACTGACCTAATGCAACATAAGTCAGCATATACCTAAGGAGACACGGATGTATAGAGATATAACGGCAAACTGTGTTGAGTAATCATAAAAGGACAACAGTAATATCTATATACCGGTAGCATTATCCATATACCGGTGGACTTAAAATAATAATAATATCTAGCGTGTATATACAAAGCACAGGATCCTGGGTGTACCAATTACCTTTTAAAATTAATTAATAAAAGCCATCTACAACTGTCTAGAGTATTAATCAGTATATAGACTGTAATAGATATATATGTATACTTCTCATATACACAGATACTCTGATTAATAACAAAAGCTTACAGGTTATCACAGAGAACACCTTACTAGATGAGGAGTGTGCCCATCAGTATTTCATATATTTACTCAAAAATTGGTGTGGCTACGGGTATAGCCACTTGATAGGAGCACCTCTGCTCTATCATTGTAAACTGGTGAGCCACTACATATCTTAACTTCCCAACATCCTAACAAATGCTTGTATTACCTAAGCTTCTATTTCTTTTCAGGAACGTTTCCATTCAGGTCCCTAACCATTCCTTTAGAAAGGCACAAGGCCTCCTTAATAGCTTTGTTTGGTCTGGCAATAAACCTAGGATAACCACAACCATATTGAGTAAAGCCAAAACACGGGGAGGGTTGGGACTTCCAAACTTGTTGGATTATTTTTTGGCGTCTCAGATCCAGTCACTTAGGAGCTGGTGGATGACAGTTGATACGACTCCTTGGGTGCAAATTGAATCTGCCTTGGCACCCACTAAACATCCTAGAACTCTCCTTATCAATCACATCAGTGTTTCCCAGCTTAAAGTGCCCTCCCTACCAACTTTGCTAAAGGCCTTGCTCCATCACTGGTGCACATTCCATCAAAAGAGCGACCATAAGCCTTTTTTCTTTATTAGAAGTGTCCCCAATTCAACTTTTAGAATTGCACTCACCAGACACTGATTTACTTCAGTGGCGTGCTCTAGGCATAAGATTTTTAAGCCAGCTATACAACAACGGTAGTATTAAGCCTTTCTAAACCCTCCAACTCGAATTTGGGCTGCCCAGAGGAGAGTTCTTCAAATATCTGCAGGTGCGTCATTTATTGCAGTCTAAGGCTTCCTACCAGGTGATTGCCAATAAAGAGATTTTTTTTGCTTTGGGCTAACCCTTCACAATCAAACGCCAATCGTGGTATTAGACCATTATATATAGCCCTGGGCTCTAAATCATCCTTCTCTAAATCTACTCCATTTTGCGTGGGATAAAGAACTACAAGTGACTATTCCTGAGATTAACTGGTTAGCAATATTTAAGTTTATATCATCCACCTTTCGCAGTACTTCACTTTATAAGGCTGCCGTTAAGACCTGTTTAAGGTGGTATTTCACCCCAGATAGACTAAGCAGAATATACTCCGGCACCTCACATCTCTGTTGGCGCCACTGTGGGAATAAATGTACCCTACTACATGTGTTATGGTCATGCCCATTGATACAACAATTAAGGGAAGAGATTTTTGTAATTGCATCCAGATTTTGTGGCATCATTATCTATAAATCCCCATATTGGGCCCTCTTTTTCATGCGCATGAACATTATTCCGGCAAGAAGCCTATTGCCCATCTGTTTTTAGTTTTAACAACATTTTTTTTTAAGTTTTTCATAAAGAAAAGAATGTTACAAGTGACAAAAGCGTAAAAATATCGTCCAATTACAATTTTCACAGCAGCTTAGCATATTTGGTCAACATCGGAATTATTACAGATGTAGCAGCGCTAGCGATCACTGTTTTCGCATAGCGTTGCTAACGAATTGCGACGTCTTTCACTCCTTTCACTCACAGTAAAAGTACGCTAATTAGGTGAATTTGTATGCATTAGCGTACAATGCGTTGCATTAGAATACAAATGCGTACGCATTCGCATATAATGCACAGCATTAGCAAACACATTCATACGCATTAGCATACAATGCGTAGTATTAGCGTACAAATCATCAGCTGTGTACTCTATTTACGATATTGTTCTGCGCTCAACGCGATTCTCCTATGATCGCTAGCGCTGCTACATCTGTACATCTTAGAAATTGTGAGTTGTTTGGAGGGAGTTTCCAATGAGCATGAAATGGTCGGACGAAGTAGCATATCCATTTACTGGTAAACAAACGATATAACCAGATAACAAAATAACCTAGTAACAGAGAAGTAGCGGGAGGAGGGGGGAGGAAGGATAAGGTAAAAACAGGAAAAAGGGTATGGGAAGAGGTAACTGGGTTGCGGTTACTAGCTGGCACATCATGGTCCTGTGAGGATACGAAGACGGCATATACATGTAGAGAGAGACCCCTATAAAGGTTATACATGGGGGTTATAAATTTTCAAAGCTTATCAGAATATCTTCTGTAGGACATCCAGGGTGTCCATGTTTTAGTGAACCTGGAAATTAAATGAGTTTCCCAAGCTCCCATTTTTTCAAAGCGAAAAATTTGGTCCACTTTCGATTGCCAA
The DNA here is from genome assembly GCA_900303285.1 of Rhinella marina. Classification (NCBI taxonomy): domain Eukaryota; kingdom Metazoa; phylum Chordata; class Amphibia; order Anura; family Bufonidae; genus Rhinella; species Rhinella marina. The sequence continues at coordinate 9,675 of ONZH01031326.1, forward strand.
TGTGTAATAGCAGGCGGTTTGTCAGATTTCCAGTTGTGAGTGATTAGAATTCTAGCTGAAGCTATCAAGGGGTGTAAAAATGCCCTAGTTTTATTTGGTAATTTCATATCTGAAAATAGACTAAGAAGGAATAGCTTAGGAGAGAGAGGAATATCTCTACCACATATATGGGATAGGTTTGTTGTTAATTTGGTCCAAAAGTCTGCTATGATTGGGCATTGCCACCATATGTGAATATATGAACCTCTTTCCTTCTTGCATCGCCAACATGTTTCCCCACAGTTTGGGAAGATTTTAGCCAAGCGAGCCGGAGTGTAATGCCATCTAGTTAGAACCTTATAATAATTCTTTTGTAGTTTAACACAACGGGAGACTTTTCCAGTCTGTGATAGCAGAGTTTTGGATTCGTCTACTGAAAACCGCTTCCCAAAGTCATGTTCCCATTTATCAAGGAACCAGTAATCCTGTTTGTGAATGGTAGGGAGTAGAAGGGAGTACATTGTGGAGATTTTCTTCTTTGGTTCTTTGTTTTGTAGTGCATATTTTTCAAACCTTGACATTTCATTATAGCTCTTATTTGACTTAGTCAAGTTTTTTAAAAGTGGGATAGGTAGTTTATAGACTGCCGATAGAAGGAATGGCCGGTATCTACTCTCCCTTGCCACCCCTTACTCAAATCCATCCGGCTCCCCAATAATGATGACACTACAACCGACTTTATAACCCATTCTCTTTATTGGGTGATGATCGGCCACGGCAGGTTAAACAAATGCGGCACAACTCTTTGAACTTCTCTCAACATAACCCGAGGAACCAGTAACGGAGCGCTATGCCAACCGCCGGTCATTTCCGGCGGGCAAGTCCGCCTTCGCCATCTCCTCTCCGATTTTCATATCACCGCCACGGAGGAGGCCCGGAAAAACTAGACGGGGCTCCGACCACCACCCAATAAACAAAGGGCCTGTTCAATGCCGTCCTGTAAACCAGACAGGAAGATGTCCAGACCAATGTCCGTAAGATGGACACCATCCGGCCTGAGCAAAGCCCGGTTGTCTCCCTCCATCTGACGGTGTCTAACCACTACTCCCCCTCTGGAACGTACAAAGCGCGAGATACGCGCGTTCACTGTACGTCTGCCTTTTTCCACCGCCCCTGCCTCCCGCGCTCCCAGCCAAAACACCCTGGGAACGATTTCCGACCACACCAACAATAGTTCAGCAAAGAAGGCCGAAAATCGTTCAATGTCGGAACGCATCAAAGTGAGCAGTTCCGCCACGCTCAAAGAACCCAGATCGTTGCCGGCGGCGTGGACTACCAGCACCACCGGGCCCTGAGATCGACGACCGATATCCACCACCTCCGGCAACAACTGGGACCACCGCAGACCTCTGATGCCACGCCACATTATGTCCACTCCTTGGAAACCAAGTTGACGGCCGCCGGGTCTGCACTCCGCCCTCTGGGCCGCCCAAAAGACATACGAGTGCCCGAGCACCCACACCGTTGGTCGAGGCGACCCTGAAAAAAGACAACAGCCAGTAAAACACAAGGCAATATACATAAGTACCTTGAATGTACCGTGCAAAACACTGGGAGCGCCAGCGGCCAATCCGCATGACCTCGGACTCAGGCAAACCCGCCCTAGCGGCCTCAGTAGCAGCGCCTATTCTAAACGAGTGAGACCCGTAATCACCCGGAGGAACGCCGACATGCGACAGGCACGACCGAAAAACGGACACAAACTGAAATCTCGTGAGCGGGGACCCATCTAGGTGAGTGAGGAACTGGCTACCCCCTGTGCGCAGGCTAAGGTAACTCTCCACTAAACGAACCGGGCAGACAGGACCCGAAACCGGACGGAGGGGGATCCAAGCCCCGTTCCCGTACTGATCCGTTTTTGACCGGCGAACCCGAATTCGAAGCGCAGAATTGGCTAAGCAAATGTCGTCAAACATGAGTCCACCAGGCCGCGAGCGCGAGACCGGAACGAGTTCCCCGACGCGCAATGCTCCGAAAAACGCCAGGCCAAAACAAGCGGAAAACAACGTGGCCTCGAACTTGGATCGGCACACCGCCCGGCAGGAGGCAATGATATCGCATAACAGCTTATAGGAAACCGGCCGCCTCCGGTCCAATCGAGAACCGCCCTTTCTCCAACCCTTCAAAGCCTCGGAAATCAAAAACCGCTTGGTAACGTCAGGCCAACCAAATAACCGAAAATAAAAAGCAACACCTGACAGGCGGCGCTGCGCAACCGCTGCAGAAGCCCCGGCCGCGCGCAACTGTAGCAGCAACTCCACCGTCACTTCCAAGCGAAGCTCGCTGTCCTTCGCCACATCTCGGGACCCCACCAGAGCCAGCCACTCCTCCCACGCCTTACCGTGCGACCTCCACGTTGCCGGTGTAACCGAAGACTCCACCAGTGACATCAGCTGTTGTCCACCAGCCGCCAAAGGGACGCTGGGCAGTCGTGACCAACCGAGTCCGCCTCCGGATGAAGGGAGCGAAAGACCTGCCAATGACAACGAGACAGAGCATCAGCAACCCTATTCTCCACCCCCGGCATGTGACGTGCTCGGAAGAATATATTGAACTCCAAACAGCGAAGAACCAAATGGCGCAGAAGGGCCAACACCGGGAGGGAAGAGGACGATAAGCTGTTCACGCAATGTACTACCGCCAAATTGTCCGTCCAGAAACAAACATGCCTGTTCGCCAACCTGGGCCCCCACAGCTCAACCGCAACAACAATAGGGAAAAGCTCCAGGAGCGCGAGGTTGCGACACAAGCCCGAGTCAACCAATGCCGCTCCAATATGACACCAAAGCCAACCGAACCGGAAGCATCCGAGAACAACTCCAGGTCTGAGTTGGTCTGCTCGGGAGCCATGCAACACGTATGACCGTTGTATGACTGCAGGAACTCGCGCCATACTGCCAAATCCAGCTTCAACGATCTTGTAACCCGAATCCGATGCCGCGGGCACTTAACCCCGCGGGTGGCAAGCGAAAGCCTACGCGAAAAAACCCGGCCCATAGGCATGACCCGGCAAGCGAAACATAACAGTCCCAATGACGACTGAAATTGCTGAAGGGTGGCCTTCCTAACAGCAAGAAAACCGTCCACCGTCTGGATCAACCGAAGCAACTTGTCCGAAGGTAACCGGAAAACTATAGCAAGCGTATCGATTTCTATCCCCAAAAATGACAGGCACGAAACCGGACCTTCGGTTTTCTCTGCCGAAATGGGAACCCCAAACCAAGACATCAAAGCCAGAAAAGTATCCAGAAGAGTCCTGCAGCCGGCCAACGAGTCAGAGACAAAAAGGAAGTCATCCAGGTAATGAATGACGGAACTGCAACCCGTTTCGAAACGAACCACCCATTCCAAAAACGAACTGAACAGCTCAAAAAAATGACAGGAGATTGAACATCCCATGGGAAGGCACGTATCATAGTAAAACTCTCCGTCTACACAACAGCCCAGCAGGTGGAAGCAATCAGGATGCACGGGAAGGAGCCTAAAGGCAGATTCAATATCCGATTTCGCCAGGAGGGCACCCCGGCCCGCCTCCCGAACCAAGCGGACCGCCTGGTCGAAGGAAACATACGAAACCGACGCGTCCTCCTGCGAAATGGCGTCATTAACAGACGAGCCTTTTGGGTAAGATAAATGATGAATCAAACGGAACTTACCCGCTCCCACTTAGGTACAACACCCAACGGTGAAACCCGCAGATTGGGGAACGGAACGGAACTAAACGGACCCAAAACACGCCCCAACGAAACCTCCTTCGCGAGTTTTTCCCTCAGCGCAACCGGGAAGTCCCTAGCCGACTTCAAATTATCAGAAAAAAACGGGAACCTGCTTAAAACAAACGGGATGAAAAAACCCACCGAGAAACCCGAACGCAACTGCTTCGCCGCCGCCTTATTGGGATACCGGTCTAACCATGGCCCCATCGCGGCCACGCTCACCGGAGTCCTTGGGGTCACCCTGACCGGGGGCCTTTGGCTGCTTACCACTTGAGGAGCGGGAACAACGGGAGGAAGTGTGAGGTCCGCCGCAGATCGAGCATTCGTGCTTATATTTGCAGAGGGCCGCAAACTTGCAATACCCCTCATTAAATAACCAGCATGCTCCCGGCCTCCTGACGGCCACTGAGCCCGGGGCAGAAGGAGCCCCTGACCCAGTGGCCGCCCCGAGAAAGGGTTGCGGCCTCGGAGCCATCATCAGCCTAAGCCAAACATCAGTGGCTTTAACCCCCCAGCCGATGTCAGGCTGGAGAGCAAAGCGCCTCCGAAAATCATCATCGTACCGCCACCATGCACTGCCGCCGTGAGCTTTATACGCATTATAAATAACATCCTGATAAATAAACAGCTCAGAGCAGCGGTCAGGGTGGCGCTGGCCCATGATACAACCCAGAACAGAAAAAGCCTGCAACCAGTTGTTCATGGTTTTGGCCACCTTTGGCTTTCTCTCATACGGCTTGTCAGAGGGAACACGCCGCTCCCTGTCAACAGTATGCTGGTCCACCGAGACCAGCGACCATATATCAATGTATTGATTGGCCCAAATTTTTTCCCTAGTCGGCTCATCCACGTGAGCCCCAAGCGGGCTAACCCCGCAGAAAAAGGCATCCTTATGGACTCCCGCCCTAACCGCCGGAGCCCTAACCGGAGAAGCCTGGGAAACCGGAGCCGGCAGCGACTGAACCGAATCCAACAGTGCATGGAGGGCCGACAAAACATCCCGCCCTCCACCCTCAGCCCCCCAGGCTCCCACATAAGGGCACTCACCAGACGACGAAGACACCGGAACCGGCAGATGGACCACAGGAACAGCTGGCGATGCAGGAGCAGGCACCACGCTGGCCGCCCTGGACTGGTTGGGAGCTGGAACCTCCCGACCGCTGACCTCAGGCACGCTGGACGATCCCTCCGAGGAAGACGGGGAGCGCCACCTGGAGGAGCGGGACCGCCTACTTCTACAGGAACCTCTCGAGCGGCGCCGGGAATGCCTCTTCCTGGCATGCCTCCGGTCCCTATGCCTGCACTCAGAGGAGGAAGAAGAAGATACAGAGCGCCTCCGGCGCCTCCGGGACCCACCCCCACGCTGCACTGCCCTAGGGGCGGCTGCAGGAGGGGTTAATAACACAGCCTGATCCCCCGGCTGCTGCTGTACCGCAGGGGCCTGTTGCAATGCCCCCTCATCCACATCTCCAACACCAGCGCCGGGAGCTGCCCCAGCCTGGGAAAGTGCGACCCCCGCCATCCCCTGAGAAGGGGGGGGTCGGGGGAGCCTCAGAAGAGCCAGTGCTATGATGTCCCCCCATAATGGCACCGGCAGCCGCAGACCTCGTGGCGATAGAATTACAAGCGCCCGGGGCCTGAAGCGCCGGAAGGGGAGGAGCCTGCCGCATGCGCAGAACTATTTCCACCGGTCCCCCTGCCCGCCGGAGGCCCCGAGGCCGGGGGACTGTGGCCCAGCCGAGCGGGGGGGCGAGAGCGCCTCCCGGAACGCCTACCCCCCGCACCGCCAGAAGAACTCTCCCCCCCCGCTGCTCGCAATCGCCAGATGACCGCGGCGCAGCAGGGAGGGAGGGGGAGGGCGCCGCCGATGACATGCTCTCAAGGACGACGCCCTCAGCCGCGCACCTCTCCCGGAGGGCAGCACAAAGCGCCTCAGAGGACATCTTGTCTGAAGGTAAAAACCCGCTTCCAGGAACAAGAGGAAGGAGAAGAGGAGGGCTAGGCTATATAAAGCCTGGGGGAGGGACTGCTAACAGTAAAGGAAGGGGAGGGAGTCAAGGGGGCTCAACCTATCCCCTTCTAGACCTTCCAGCCCAACTACTCCCATCATTAACCCCTCACCCGCCTACCACCTGTAACACCCACCAAGAGAGGAAAAAAGGGGGGGGGAAAGGGGGTGGCAAAAAAACCCCATAACCCCGGCCAGCCTCAGAAAGGGGGGGGGCATCTACAGTCTCTGTGCTCCCTCCCTAGACGGTCGGGGCACTCCATGAAAAGTGGAGAGGTCTTTTAACTTGGGGTGAGTGTGAGAGGTGTCCAATGAGGGTGTATTGTTTGGATCCCATATAGGGATGAGCGAACCGAACCGTAACGAACCAGATTCGTTACGAACTTTACCGAACGTTCGGTTCGTCCCCGAACCGAACTTTCGTCAAGTTCGTATGAATCAGGTTCGTAAATAAAGTTTACTTTTTCCACAAAATAGACCAGGATACAAGGGATTATTTATTACTCCTACAATCCCTTGTATCCTGGTGTGACCCTCGTGTCAAACCACCCTTTTTGGGAGGAGAATGGCCGAGATGGGTAATAATCTGGTTCGTTACGGTTCTGTTCGCTCGTCCGAACGAACGTTCGGACGAACGAAAATAATAACTTATTATTTTCGTTCGTCCGAACGTTCGTTCGGACGAGCGAACAGAACCGTAACGAACCAGATTCGTTTAAGAACTTTTAAGACGAATCTGGTTAAAATAAAAACGGCACATCAAATGCGTACATATTCAGTTAAGTAGCGTACCTTTGACAACGCTAGACTGTATGTTCGTTATTTGTGCGGGAATGTTCGCATTAGCGTACGTATTAGTGTAGATTCTCAAATATGCGTATATTCGTTCGTATAAGGTTCGTTTTAGGTTCGGTTCGTACGAATCCGAACTTCAAGAAAGTTCGCCGAAGCGAACCGAACCGAACTTTTCAAAAGTTCGCTCATCCCTAATCCCATATATCTAAAAGTGGTGCATTTTTAGATTGTGTCGAGATTGGCAATGTATCCCTAAAAGCTAGAGTCTAATAATGCATCTCTAATCTGCATTAGCTCTAAAGGATGGGAGAGTAAAGTTTGTTTAATTCTATCTACCTGCCACATGGCAAGAGTATTCTTGGTTATAACATTTGGATCAAGCTCGATAATGTTTTCATGGACAGGACAGAGACTACAGAAGATATCCAACATTGCAGCTCAGCCGACATCTGCCCTCACTAAGCTCTACAATCTAGACCACCTATTATAAAAGTGCCTGCACTCATAATTGAAAATATATGGGTTTAATAAAAGTATCATAAAAATACATAAGCAAAAATAAAATGTTAATGTTAGTAAAATCCATGGGCTTATTCACATATGTGATGGGCTCATTCACATATTACTAGATCACTGATCCAGCTAATATGTCCAAAAATGCTGGAGAAATTGTTGGATTAGATCTTTCATAAGAAGGGTATAGATGGTTCCCAAATATATCTTCCGTAGGTATGACTGTAACGATGTTAGTTCCATATTGTTAGTAGTGATGGTAATAATCAATTGGAATGGCTGGGATTCTTGTATATCCACACAGTGGATATCTACTATCTGTGACGTTTCCACAATTATAGTAGAATAAACCGATGTTAAAGGTGTTAGAGAGATGAAACAAGGTAATACTCTGATTACTCACTCTTCGGTGCAGCGCTGCTTGAGTCGGTCTGGATCGATCGTACCGCTCACCGCGGCGTCTTGCTCGTAAACGTCGTGTCGTCTCCCCAGAGTGAGGTCACGTGATAGACCATGTGATCGCAAAATTGTGCAAATAAATTTGCCACTGGGAGGGGATTGCTCCCGAAACGGTTGGCGTATGTTCTGTGGTCCGGACCCACATATTGGCAATTTTGTACAAATGGACTGCTACTTTTCAAATATTCCTGACACGGAGTGGAATAACCGCTAAGGAGGAGCTGTATTTCTGATACTCGGACTATTTGCCGATCACATGGTCTGATCACGTGACCATCACTCTGGGGAGACGACACGACGTTGTACGGAGCAGACGCCAGCGGTGAGCGTACGATCGATCCAAGACCGATCAGCAGCGCTTGCACGAAGAGTGAGTAATCAGAGTATTACCTTGTTTCATCTCTCTAACACCTCTAACATCGTTTATTCTACTATAATTTGTGGAGAAACTGTCTATCGATAGTAGATATCACTTGGAATATATCAGAATCACGAGGCCATTTCCATATTGGATTATTACATCACTACTAAAATGATGGGATACTAACCATCTGGTTACAGTTATACCTACGGAAGATATATTTGGGAACCATCTAATACCCTTCTTATGAGAAGATCTAATCCAACAATTTCTCTCAGCATTTTGTGGACATATTTAGTGGAATCAAGGTATCTAGTATATATGTGAATGAGCCCATCACATATGTGAATAAGCCCGCATTGGATTACTAACATTTTAACAAATTTTATTTATGCTTATGTATTTTATGTATACTTTTTATTAAACTCCATATATTTTCAATTATTGAGTGCAGGCCACTTTTATAATTGTTATTTTATTTTTTATTCTGGTACTTGGGTGAACCAGAAAGGCCGTTGCACCTTAGATATCCTTAGACACGACGTGTGCCCTCCATTTCTTTTCTATAAATCTAGACACCTAGTGCTGTGAACTGCTTTATAATAGTATTTAAAGTCAGGTATTCCCAGTCTACCACATATGGAGGACTGGACCAGATATTTATATGCTAGACGAGGTCTCTGCTTACTCCATAAGAAGGTAGATAGCATTGTGTTTAGTTTATTGAAGAGGACGTCTGGCAATTTTATAGGAAGGACTTGTAGGTAAAAGAGAATCTTGGGTAGGGTCACGGTTTTAAGCAGGGCACATCTTCCAAACCAAGAGACAAGGGGAATGTCCCAGGATTGTAATAGAGACGAGATAGTCATGGGGAGAGTTTGGAAATTAGCTTTGTACAAGGAGGATAGCTCTGGTGTGATGTTTATTCCTAAAAATTAAATGGAGGTTGTGGACCATGTGAAAGGGAAATTCTTTTGTAGTTCTAAACTAGTATGTTTAGGAAGAGAAATGTTTAGGATTTGCAATTTTAAAAGATTAATTTTGAAATTCGAGAGTTTGCCAAAATTATCGAAAGCAGACATAATTGCTGGGAAGGCTTCGGAGGGATTGGATATTATTAGTAATACGTCGTCTGAGAAAGCGGCTAGTTGGTGTTCCGTATTTCCAATTTGGATTCCTCTTATTCTAGTGTACTCTCTAAAGGCTTGGAGTAGTGTTTCAATCGTCAAAACAAATAAGAGTGGGGAGAGGTACTCCATTCACCCATATTCGAGCCTTGGGAGCGGCATACATAGACATGATAGCAGAAATAAATTGGGAGGGAATTCCTAAATGTTTGAGGACCCTTGACATAAACAGCCAATCCACTCTATCAAAGGCTTTCTCAGCATCAGTGCTGAGAAGCACTAATGATGAGGAAGATATCTTAGCTTGTTGAATAACATGCAGCACACGTGTTGCATTCATTTTACCCTCTCTGCCTGGTATAAAACCAACTTGTTCTGGTGTTACAAGGAGAGGGAGAAGAGGTTTCAATCTGTTTGCAATCATCTTGGCAAAAAGTTTCAAATCATTATTTAATAGGGAAATCGGACGGTAGCTGGCGCATTGGGACAGATCTTTGCCCTTTTTAGGTATGATAGTGATATGAGCCATCAACATTTGATTGGGAAGAGGTGAACCGTCTATAGCGGCACTACAAACCTTTTAAAGAAAGGGGAGGAGAGAGGTGCTAAATGTTTTATAATATACGATGGGCAGACCGTCTGGTCCTGGGGATTTGTTTATCGGAGATTCCTTAAGAGCTGTTTCCAGTTCTGAAAGTTTAAAAGGGGCAGATAAGGAATCAGCCTGATCAGATGTTATCTTGTGGAGTTGGAGTGTGGAAAGCCATTTGTCTATATAGGTTCTATCGACCTTATTGTCAGGAGAGGGTGGTGTTTCGAGGTTATATAATTCCCTGTAATATTCGGTGAATTGTTTCACAATGAGATCGGTGGCACGTAAATCCCTGGCATCTTTGGACTTAATGTTAGCTTTTACTTTACATTTTCATATCTGAGAGAGCAGAAGCTTAGTGGCCTTGTCCCCATGGGCATAATATTTATATTGAGTAGATAAGAATAACTTAGCTGTGTAGGTGTTTAGCAAGTTTTTGAGGTCGTTTCGGGAGGTGGTTAACTGATCCCATAAAATCTGATTCAGAGATTTTTTGTGAGCTGATTCTAACTGCTGAATCTTTTCATGGAGGTCAACAATAGCTTTTTGTTTTAGTTTGTTAATGTGTGCACCTAATCCGATAAAGTGTCCTCTGATTACAGGTTTATGTGCTTCCCACAAAATGCCATCTGAAATGTCTGGGGAAGTATTTAAATTAAAGTATTCAGTGAGAACAGTGTTTGCCTTTTCTATGTGATCCGGTTTATCTAGTAGAGTGTTGTTTAAGCGCCATTGGTATTCTGACTAGAGATGAGTGAACATGCTCGTCCGAGCTTGGTGCTCGTTCGAGCATTAGTGTATTCGCATATGCTCGCTACGCGGACGAGCATATCGCGATCCTCGAGGAAATGGCAACTTCCTCTTCCTGCATGTTAGCCACCTTTTTTCAGCCAATCAACATGCAGGAGAGTCTTTGGTACCTCCTAGCATCACGTGGGGCCCCTACAAGTCGATAGCAGGGATTGGCTGGCCAGATCAGATGACCTGGGAATATAAGAATCTGGTCCCGCGCTGCTCGCGTCATATGCCGTCTGCATGAGATTAGGGATAGAGCTGCTGTCTGTCAGGGAGAGTGTTAGGGCCTAGATGTTGGTTAGGCAGGAATCACCCACAAAGAACCCAACAGCCCTTCCAAGGGCTACAAGCACCTTTTTTTTTTGGTCTCCTCCAGGCTGCTGGCTGGGACTTGTAGTGCAGCTACCGCCATCTTGGCTGCACACTGTGCACAGCGACTGGTGGCAGAAAGGGGACGGCACATGGTCCACACAGACCCCAATGAAATTGCCCAAAGTCCTCTCAGTACTCATTTCTGCTGCTGTACCTTGGCTTGCTGGGATCTGTAGTGCAGTCTAGAGAATATGTTTTTATTCTCAGTTATATAAACTACAGTCCAGTGAACAATTGTGAGGTGTGCGATACACTAGTATCAGTCTAGAGAATAATTTTTTTCACTCAATTACATAAACTACAGTCCAGTGAGCAATTGTTAGGTCTGCGATACACTAGCCGCAGTCTAGAAAATAAGTTTTTATTCTCAGTTATATAAACTACAGTCCAGTGAACAATTGTGAGGTGTGCGATACAGTAGCCGCAGTCTAGAGAAAAATTTTTTCACTCAATTACATAAACTACAGTCCAGTGAGCAATTGTTAGGTCTGCGATACACTAGCCACAGTCTAGAGAATACGTTTTTATTCTCAGTTATATAAACTACAGTCCAGTGAACAATTGTGAGGTGTGCGATACAGTAGCCGCAGTCTAGAGAATAATTTTTTTCACTCAATTACATAAACTACAGTCCAGTGAACAATTGTGAGGTCTACGATACACTAGCCGCAGTCTAGAGAATAATTTTTTTCACTCAATTATATAAACTACAGTCCAGTGAACAATTGTGAGGTGTGCTGTACAGCAGCGTCAGTCTATAAAATACGTTTTTTTCACTCAGTTATATAAACTACAGTCCAGTGAACAATTGTGAGGTGTGCGATACAGTAGCCGCAGTCTAGAGAATAATTTTTTTCACTCAATTACATAAACTACAGTCCAGTAAACAATTGTGAGTTCTGCGATACACTAGCCGCAGTCTAGAGAATAATTTTTTTCACTCAAATATATAAACTACAGTCCAGTGAACAATTGTGAGGTGTGCGATACACTAGCCGCAGTCTAGAGAATACGTTTTTATTCTCAGTTATATAAACTACAGTCCAGTGAACAATTGTGAGGTGTGCTGTACAGCAGCGTCAGTCTATAAAATACGTATTTTCTCTCACTTATATGTATTACAGTCCAGTGAAAAATGGAGTGCTTTGCGGTAAAATAGCCGCCATATAAAGACTACGTTTTTTTCTCAGTTATATGTACTACAGTCCAGTGAACAATTCTCTAGTGTGCTGCACAGTGGTTTGCGGTAAAATAGCCGCAGTCTAAAACGTCCTTTTTTTTTTCTCAGTTATATATACTACAGTGCAGTGAACAATTCTGTCGTGTGCGGTATAGTAGCCGCACTCTAGTGTTGACACCAACAAGTGACCAAGTTAGTTGAGGTAGCAGGTGAAGCACATAAAATTTTACACTGACACAGCATGGCGGTGACAACAGAGTGACCAAGTTACACTCAGGTAGTAGGTGAAGCACATAAAATTTTACACTGACACAGCATGGCGGTGACACCACCAATGCCTTGGTCAGACTGAGATTGCAGTCAAATGGCTATAGGTGAGCCTCCCAAAAATTTGTTTTGGAGTGTCTAAAGTTGACCCTCCTAAAAAAATTGTTTTGGAGTGTCTGTAGTTGACCCTCCTGTAAAATTGTTTTTGGAGTGTCTGTAGTTGACCCTCCTGTAAAATTGTTTTTGAGTGTCTGTAGTTGACGCTACTAAAAAATTTATTGGAGAGAGGGCCTGTAGGTGGCCCTCCGTAAACATTGTTTGTATAGAGCGCCAGTTGGCCCTCAGAAACATTGCCTGTTGGCTCAGCGTTTGTGTAAGAAGAGAAGGAGGAGGAGAGGATACATAAAGAATCTTCATGTTGAGCTGCTTTCCCCGCTGGAGATTTGCATTCCGGTGAAATCCAGGCTTTATTCATTTCAATAATAGTAAGCCTGTCAGTTGACAGGCGTGTACGCTTATCAGTGATGATGCCACCAGCTGCACTGAAGACCCACTCTGACAACACACTAGCGGCAGGGCAGGCCAGCACCTCCAAGGCGTACAGCGCCAGTTCGGGCAATGTGTCCAGCTGTGCAACCCATTAGTTGTATGAAGCAGAGTGATCACGCAGGATGTTGGTATGGTCACCTAGGTACTCCCTCACCATCTTTCTGAACAGCTCCCCCCCTACTGGGGGACGGGTGACATAGTCTTGCTGGGGTGCCATAAAACTTGCAAAGTCCTTGGAGAGTGTTCCCCTTCCAGTGCTTGACAAGCTGCCTGCTCCCCTCCGCTCCCCCGCGAGTTGGCCAACAGAACTACGTCCTCTGCCGCTAGCGGTGTCAGATGGGAAGGATAGTTTCAGCTTGTGCACTAGGGATATTGATTCACTCTCATACTCCTTTGCTCTACAGGAATGAGAGTGAAAAAGTTCTGCTTGTACCTGGGGTCCAGTAGGGTGAACACCCAGTAATCGGTGTTGTCAAAAATGCTTCTAACGCGAGGGTCACGGGAAAGGCAGCCTAACATGAAGTCAGCCATGTGTGCCAGAGTCCCAACACGCAATAATCTCCTCAGTAGGCTGACTATCCATTTCCTCCTCCTCCTCCAACTCCTCTTCAGTCCATACACGCTTAACAGATAAGAAGGAATGAGCATAGGTACCCTCTTCAGTCTCGTCAACAGTCTCCTTCTCTTCCTCCTCTTCCTCATCCTCCTCCTCCAATACGTGCTGAGAAACAGACCTGAGGGTGGTCTGGCTATCAAGCAACATATCTTCTTCCCCCATCTCCTGTGACAAGAGCAAAGCCTCTGACTTCATGCTGAGCAGTGACTTTTTCAGCAGACAAAGCAGCGGGATGGTGACGTTGATAATAGCGACATCGCCGCTGACCATCTGTGTTGACTCCTCAAAGTTGCTTAACACCTGACAGATATCAGACATCCACGTCCACTCCTCATTGTATACTTGAAGAAGCTGACTAACCTGACTACCAGTTCTTGTGGTAGTTGTCATCTGGCAGTCTAGAATTGCTCTTCGCTGCTGGTAAACCCTGGCTAACATGTGTAATGTGGAATTCCATTGTGTGGGCACGTCGCACAACAGTCGGTGAGCTGTCAGTCGTAAGTGCCATTGCACTGCCCTGAGAGTGTCAGCATCTGTGGTTGACTTGCGGAAATGCGCACAGATGCGTCGCACCATGGTGAGCAAATCAGACAAATTGGGGTAGGTCTTGAGGAACGCTGAACCACAAGATTGAACACGTGGGCCAGGCAGGTTTTATATGCAATGCTTATATGGGTTGTTGTTACTTTGGGAAATAGTATTGGTGTATAATGGCACATGTGTGAGCCTGTCGAGTTGCAGAGCCGCCACCAGGTTACGCCCGTTGTCACGCACAACCATGCCTGGTTTGAGTTTCAACGGTACCAGCCAAAGATCGGTCTGCGCCGTGATGCCCTGTAACAGCTCTTGGGCAGTGTGCCTCTTGTCACCTAAGCTCAGCAGTTTCAGCACCGCCTTTTGGTGCTTACCCACGGCAGTGCTGCTGCGCCTAGAGCTACCGACTGAAGTCGCCGTGCTCACAGATTGTATTTGAGAGTAGGAGGAGGAGGGGTTGGAGGAAGAGGCATAATAAGTCTGAGAAACCATGACCGAGGTAGGCCCCACAATCCTTGGTGTGGGCATTACATGAGCGGTCCCAGGGTCAGACTCGATCCCAGCCTCCACCAAGTTAACCCAATGTGCCGTCAGGGAGATATAGTGTCCCTGCCCGCCAGCACTTGTCCACGTGTCCGTGGTTAGGTGGACCTTCTCAGTAATCGCGTTGGTTAGGGCATGGATGATGTTCTCTGACACTTGCTGGTGTAGGGCTGGGATGGCACATTGTGAAAAATAGTGACCAAGTACCGAGGGACAACCACCACCATCAGGTTGCAGAAAGCCTCAGTCTCTAACAGTCTATATCGCAGCATCTCCAGGCTCAGCAGTTTTAAAATGTGGACGTTTAGGGCTTGTGCATGTGGGTGGGTGTTATTGTATTTGCATTTGCGATTGCGATCCAATGTCTGATGCAAAGACAGCTGAAGGCTGCGCTGGGACACATTGGTGTAGGGTGTGGAGGATCGTGGAGGTGAAGGGGTGGTTGTAGGGCGGGAGGCACTCGTGACGGGGTCCTGGGCGGGGGGTTGACTCGCTGAGCCAGCATGTGACAAAGGGGTAGGTGCAGTGGTGTGATACGCAGGAGGTGAACGGCCTTGGTTCCATTGAATCGTGTGTTTAGCACTCATATGCCTGCGCATGCTGGTAGTGGTTAGGCTGGTAGTGGTGGCTCCCCTGCTGATCCTGGTGTGGCACAGGTTGCACACCACAGTCCGTCGGTCATCCTCACATTCTTTAAAAACCTCCAGACTTTCGAACATCTAGGCCTCGGCACGGGAACTTCTCCCTCTAGGCTCTGGCCCTGCTTCTCCCTCTGGCCACCCCACTGCCTCTTCCAACCTGTTCTGGTGCTGCACTTGCCTCCCCCTCAGAAGAACTGTCTTGACTAGGCTTACCAACCCAGCTCGGGTCAGTCACCTCATCATCCACCTGCTCTTCCTCCGATTCCTCACTCTGCTCCCCCCTCAGACTTACTGCCCTGACAACAACGTCAATGTCTGACAACCGTGTCTCATCATCATCCGACACCTCTTGACGCACTACTTGCACACTCTCATCACCCACAGACTGTGAAAGTTCTAAATTTTGGGCATCGGGACAGAGCAACTGCTCAGGTTGCTGTTGAGCAGTGGTTTGTGTCTTTGGGTAGGGTCCTGAAAAGACTTCCTGTGAGTATCTGAATCCATATTTTCCATGGGAGGGGTGTTGAGGGGTTAGTAGTGAGCAAGTCTGTTTATATGTATGTCTGTATCTTTCTCTCTCTTTTTTCACATGCTGGCCAGCAAACTTTTGTCTCTGCCCACTATCATTTCCACAGACAAACTAGCTCAGTATTCCCCACCACCAAACGCACAGCATTACCAGCTACTTACCTGCAGGAGACTAAACCTGAGGAGAGGGTGTGCTGGGTTTATACAGGGTGCTGCTAATTATTGCCAGGTGAGGCAAAGCTGCAGCCAAACCTAGTGGGTTTATGTTCTTATGTTATGTTTGGTATAATTTGGTAAAATGTATATAGATTGTAAGCTCCTTTTTTATTTTAAAAGGAGACAGCTAGAATGCTTTGTGTTTTATGTAGTTTAATGTATGATTTATGTGCAATATTTCTGTTTTAACCCTTTCAGTACCGGGCCACTTTTCACCTCAAATCACAGGCCGTATTTTGCAAATCTGACATGTGTCACTTGATGTGGTAATAACTTTGGAACGCTTTTACTTATCCAGGCCATTCAAGACTGTTTTCTCATCACATATTGTGCTTCACGATAGTAGTAAATTTGTGGCAAAATCTTTCATTTTTATTTATTAAAAAATACCAAATTTACCAAAAATTTTGGAAAAATTAGCAAATTTCAAAATTTCAGTTTATCTACTTTCAAAATACATAGTAATACCTCCAAAAATAGTTATTATTTTACATTCCCCTTATGTATACTTTATGTTGGCATCATTTTATAAATGTCATTTTACTTTTTTGGGACGTTAGAGGGCTTAGAAGTTTAGAAGCCATTTTTCAAATTTTCAACAAAATTTCCAAAACCATTTTTTTAAGCACCAATTCATAAAGTGATTTTGAGGGGCTTACATAATGGAAACCACCCATAAATGACCCCATTTTAGAAACTACACCCCTCAAATTATAAAAAACTACTGTTACAAACTTTGTTAACCCTTGAGGTGTTCCACAAGAATAATTTTTTTCTTGCAAAACAGCAAGGGTTAACAGCAAACTAAACCTCAATATACATTACTCTTATTCTGCAGTTTACAGAAATACCCCATATGTGGTGGTAAACGTCTCTGTGGGTTTGTGGCAGTGGTCAGAAGGAAAGGAGTGCCATATGGATTTTGGAGGCAGATTTTGCTAGAATGGTTTTTAGGCACCATTTTGTAATTGAGAGACCCTGATGTACCCCTACAGTGGAAACCCTCAAAAAGTGACCCCATTTTGGAAACTACAGCCTTCAAAGAATATATTAAGGGGGGTACTGGCCACTTTGACCCCCTAAGCGTTTTATGGAATTTGGAAACACTTGGCTGTGAAAATGAAAAGTTTCATTTCTTCCAATAAAAATGTTGCTTTAGCCCCAAATTTTTCATATTCACAATGGGTAACAGGAGAAAAGCACACCATAATTTGTTCCCCATTTTCTCCTGAATACGGCAACACCCCATATATGGTGGTAAACTGCTGTGGGGGTACATGGCAGGACTCAGAACAGAAGGAGCGCCATATGGATTTTGAAGCACAGATTTTGATGGATTGGTTTGCGGGAGCCATTGATTTTTATTTTTTTTAGTTATTGTCTTATGTGGGGGCTAAATTTTTGCGGGACGAGGTGACGTTTTCATTGGTACCATTTTGGGTACATAAGACTTTTTGATCGCCTGTTATTACACTTTTTGTGAGGCAAGGTGAAAAAAAATGGCTGTTATGGCATAGTTTTTAAAAAAATTTTTTACAGCATTCACCTAGGGGGCCATCTCATTTAATATTTTTATAGAGCAGGTTGGTGCGGACGCGGCGATACCCAATATGTCAAACATTTTTATTTTTGGAAAGTTTTACACATTAGATGCATTTTTGAACAGAATAAAATCTGTTTTTTGTGTTGCCATTTTCAGAGAGCCATATTTTTTTTATGTTTTGGGCAATTGTCTCAGGTAGGGTATTATTTTTGCAGGACAAGATGACGGTTTGATTGGTACCATTTTGGGATAAAAATGCCTTTTTGATCGCCTGCTATTACACTTTTTGTAAGAGAAGGTGACCAAAAAATGTCTGTTTTGGCACTTTTTTTTTTTTTTTACTGCGTTTTCCTGGCGGAGTGGATGATGTGATATTTTTATAGAGCCGGTCGATACGGACGCGGCAATACCTAATATGTTTATCTTTCTTTTTTTACCTTTTTTTTTACAATTTTTTTAAACTTTTTTTTTGGAAAGTGGCTTTTTTTTTTTTTTACTTGAAACTTTTATTATTATTTTTTTAAGGAAACTTTATTTTTTAACTTTTTTTCCACTTTAACTTTTGGGGGTCTGATCCCCTTTACAATGCATTACAATACTTTTGTATTGTAATGCATTGGCTGTAAGTGTATTACTCAATGTAATACACTTACAGCCTGCTTCCTGTGCGATCCAGGGGGCTGGATCGCACAGGAACGCAGGGATAGCAGCCACGATGCCTAAGGAAGGCATCGGGCTGCTATCCGAGCCATCGGGTCCCCGTCACAGCAGCGCGGGGACCCGATGGCCCCCCCCGCTCGCCATCCTGAAGTCCTTTCACTCCCGCACACCGCATGTGCCGCGGTCAGCGCTGACCGCGGCACATGAAGGGTTAATGCGCCGGCATCGGTGTTTTCACCGATGCTGGCGCATTCAGCAGGGGTCCGGCACTTGGGCATAGCCGGACCCCCGCCGCTGATCGGCCGGGCGCAGCTCATGCGCCCGCCCGATCAGAGCGCCGCACATGTACGGCGCTGGGACTTGCGGCAGTGATTTTTGCGCCGTACATGTACGGCGCTGTGAGTGTAAGGGTTAAACCAAATGCATGTTCCTTTAAGACTGATGGATTCTGGGAACTGGTAAATTGTATATAAGTGCACTTGTATGTAGGTGGAGGGATCTTCAGTTCAGACTGGATGAGCTGAGAGCTGGGGTGCTACTTGATCCTAAGGTAGCTGCAACTTAACCCCGTGTTCTCCTGAACTTTGTTTTTGTTAATTTGTTTTGTTTTTGCTCAAAAATAAACCTGAGCTTATTTTGCCAAGACCTGAGTGAGGACTGTTTCTAACGGAAACGAGTCCGACACCCCAACAAGGGGCAGGCTGGGGGGAAGGAGGTTGAGCTGGAGGAGCCAGAGGTCTACTCCTTTGGCTAAAGTGGGTGGACTGTGTGGTGGATAAATTACTTGGACACATTATCCGCTATTCACGTCATCAACTGTTTGCACTGTTGTGGTTTCAATAGTGGTGTACCATGTGACCTTGTAAGTTGCGAGATGAAGCTAGGGAGCGAAACTCTGCGGCGTTCCACTGCTCCCTTATCAATAGGTACTGTGTCACCCTGCCCAGGACCACGGCCTCTGCCCTCCCACATCGCTTGGACGCCCACGTCCTCGACCCTTAGCCCTTGGGTTCAACATTTTGTGTAATCACTAAACTGTCAAATTAATATCTAAGGCCACAAACGTATTCTCTAGACTGCGGATAGTGTACCACACACCACAGAATTTTTCACTGGACTGTATTAAATGTATCTGAGAGAAAAAACGTATTCTCTAGACTGCCGCTAGTATAACGCACACCACACAATTTTTCACTGCACTGTAGGATATATGAATGAGAGAAAAAATGTATATTTTCTAGACTCTGGCTAGTATGCAGCACACAAAAGAATTTTGCACTGCACTGTATAATGTATAACTGAGACGAAAACGTATATTTTCTACACTCCGGCTAGTGTGCAGCACACAACAGAATTTTTCACTGCACTGTAGTATATATAACTGAGAGAAAAAACGTAGTCTTTAGACGGCGGCTATTGTACCGCAAATCACTCAATTTTTCACTGCACTGTATGATATATAACAGAGAAAAAATGTATATTTTCTACACTCCAGCTACTGTGCAGCACACGACAGAATAGTTCACTGTGCTGTAGGATATCTAATTGAGAGAAAAAACGTAGACCCTAGACTGACGCTACTGTACAGCACACAACATAATTGTTCACTGGACTGTAGTATATATAACTGAGAGAAAAAACGTATTCCGAAGACTGCACTACAGATCCCAGCAAGCCAAGGTACAGCAGCAGCAAAAATGAGTACTGAGAGGACTTTGGGCAATTTCTTTTGGGTCTGTGTGGACCACGTGCTGTCCCTTCTGCCATCAGTCGCTGTGCATAGCGTGCAGCCGAGATGGCTGTAGCTGCACTACAAGTCCCAGCCAGCAGCCGAGAGGAGGCCAAAAAAAAAGGTCGTTGTAGCCCTTAGAAGGAGCGTTGGTTTCTTTGTGGATGATTCCTGCCTAACCACATTCTAATTTCACGCCCTAACAGTGTGCAGCCAAGATGGCGGTAGCTGCTCTACAAGTCCCAGCCAGCAGCCAGGAGGAGACCAAAAAAAAAAAGGTGCTTGTAGCCCTTAGAAGGGCTGTTGGGTTCTTTGTGGGTGATTCCTGCCTAACCAACATCTAAATTCAGGCCCTAAAACTCTCCCAGACAGACAGCAGCTCTATCCCTAATCTCATGCAGCAGCCAGGAGGAGACAAAAAAAAAAGGTGCTTGTAGCCCTTAGAAGGGCTGTTGGGTTCTTTGTGGGTGATTCCTGCCTAACCAACATCTAAATTCAGGCCCTAACACTCTCCCTGACAGACAGCAGCTCTATCCCTAATCTCATGCAGGCGGCGTCTGACGTTCACCGCCATTCCGTGTCATGGTAAAATTTTAAGTGCTTCACCTGCTACCTCAGTCTCACTTGGTCACTCTGGGTTCACCGCCATGCTGTGTCAGGGTAAATTTTTGGGTGGTTCACTTGCTACCTCAATCTAACTTGGTCACTTGTTGGTGTCACCACCACGCTGTCACCACGCTGTGTCAGGCTTATGCCTGCGTCGTGGGACAGGGGATAGGACAGCAGTACCAGCATGGGCAGTGGTATAACCCGCAGGCGGCGATGGACCTTCGTTGCACCTAGTTGGGTGCTTTCCTAACATGTGCCAGAGCATGTGCCTTGCCCATCTTGGTCTGGGTCAGCACGATTGCCTTGAGGGTCACCACCAGGCTGTTGCCCGAGAATTTGGGGTAATGGTGGGATTAGGCAGCCTCAGAGGCATCCATGCATGCTGCCCCTGCTGTTTCCTGTCCATTTCCGTGGTGATTCCATGATTTTCTGATGTTTCCAGGTTTTCACCCAGCCTTCCCTAGGCAGAGCCTTGGTCCCCTGCAAAAAATGCTCGAGTCTCCCATTGACTTCAATGGGGTTCGTTATTCGAAACGAGCACCCGAGCATCGGGAAAAATTTGACTCGAATAACGAACACCCGAGCATTTTAGTGCTCGCTCATATCTAATTCTGACCAATTAAGCTGAAAGACATAAAGACAGGGGCGTGATCAGAGAGCATGATGTTCCCTATTTTGGCTTTACTACACAGGTGTAGTTGTGCAGGTGGGACTAGAATATAATCCGTCTGTGATAGTTTTTGTGTAAATGTAAAAAAAAGAATAATATCAATAATATCAATACGAATATCATGGGGATGTAGAGATCTCCAAACATCTGTGAGTGTAATGTCAGCTATTTTCTTTTGTATTTTATGTAAAGCTTTGGAAGGAAAAGATGAGGTAGATGAGGAAGAGTCGAGTTCTGGTTTCAAAGAGATATTGAAATCAACTCCCAAAATAATTCAACCTTCTGCGAAAGTTCTAAAAATGTCTAATACATCACAGATCCATGTCTTTTAAATGACATTCGGGGCAAACACATTACCAAAGGTGTAAAGCTGGTTTGCAATAGTACCCTTAAGGAATATATATCTCCCGTTTGGATCAGTGAGAGCAGAACGCACAGAAAAAGAGACGGTTTTGTGGAAAATAATACTAACACCTCTAGATGCTGATGACGGAGAGATGCTATGATGCCATTGAGAATAAATCAAATGGCTGAGGCGAGGTACATTTTTGTCTCTAAAGTAAGTTTCCTACAAGAAGGCAACTCCTACCTGATTATTGTGTAAAAAGCGGCAAATTTGACTTCTCTTTTCTGTCGCGTTCATGCCCTTCACATTGAATGTACATACATTTAGTTCAGCCATATTCTTCATACATGAGCAAAGTCTCAAGTGCTAAGGAGTAGAGATGAGCGAGTAGTGTTCGATCGAGCCGGTATTCGATCGAATACTACGCTATTCGGCATACTCGATTTCAATCGAGTATAACGGCGATGGCGCACTTAGAATTCGTTTCCCCTCCCACCTTCCCTGGCGCTCTTTTTCCACCAATCACCATGCAGGGGGGGTATGACAGGCCCGCGGAGCACGCTGGCAGCGCGAAAACGGTGTCTACATGAATTGGCTGGAAAAACCATGTGACCTCGAATATTAAAAACTCAGCTCTTCCTGCTCGTTCGCATATGCTGCGTGAACTTAGTCAGGGACAGAGGCTGGAGAAGGGAGAGATAGGTTTTAGCTGTTGGACAGGCAGGAGCGTGATTAAAAGCCCTTATCAGGGCTACTATAGTGCAGTACAGTGATAGCTTTACTACTATATACACTCTGCAGAGAACGGCTGCTGTATTCAGGGATAGCTGCTGGAGTAGAGGCAGAGAGAGGCATTAGTGGTGTATTAGGTGCTCTGCTACATACCAAACTATATTTGGCACTACTGTTCTGCGTTCTTTTTGGCTGCAAAACCCTGTTATATACCT
This sequence comes from Rhinella marina, assembly GCA_900303285.1. Classification (NCBI taxonomy): domain Eukaryota; kingdom Metazoa; phylum Chordata; class Amphibia; order Anura; family Bufonidae; genus Rhinella; species Rhinella marina. The sequence goes on from ONZH01031326.1 coordinate 32,030, forward strand.
AGTGTGTATATGCACCATCTGATCTGGCAGTA